>BPLR01006521.1:0-92630 GCA_021605095.1 Caerostris extrusa
TACCACTGACAAAAACATCTAATACAATTCAATTAAACTTGTTGATTTATAAATCTGAATATTGACATTTGATCACACCAAAAATATGTGGTAATAGATTAAACTCAATTGTTTTAAAAATAAGTTTCGAGGTTATTTGAATTACATCTTTAGAACAGCAATTACATTTCACTATAAGGTATAAAAAGAAATTTAATTATTAAGATTTAGTATTAAGTATTAGATAAAGAATGAAGGTGTTTACTTAAATTAAGTACTATTAAAATATTTAACAGTGTCTTTTTTATTCACTCTGGTTAGATACACTGGATACAGGGACAGACCCGTAGAGGAGCGTCAGATGAGGTTTCAAACCGCATGCAGGGAAGGCCACACGGAAGTGGTAAGTGTAACAATTTACGTAGTCTATAAACCTAATGAATTAATTTCTACTGAAAGTGTTTGCTTATTCAATTAACACATTTTCTTTAATTACATTTTCTTTCTATGGTTGTATAAAAGTCTTCTCATTACGTAATAGTTCTTGGCCATTGGTTATATAGGCTTCTAAGTTTGAACATGGCTGGCATGGCGGATGTCTGTCGTGGTTCAGAATCCACGTTAAACTGTAGGACCCAGTCTAATGAGCTAAAATGTGCCCAAAATTGACAGTAGAGCGACAAACTAAACCATTACGTAATAGATAGACCATTAGCTTTCAACGTTTACATATGTGAAAAAAATTATTTGTATATATATATGATATTTAAACATACCAGTTTAGTATTAGTAAATTAAACATAAATGTTTTAAAATAAGTTTCAGTTATTTGAATTATATTTTTAATAATAATAATTACATTTCACTGCAAGATGAAAATAAAAACTTTAATTATTTAGATTAAAGATTTCACATTAAGGTTTAGATAAAGAATCATGTAAAAATCAAATTGAAGTAAATTTCTGAAACAAAGAAATTTTTTGCAGTGTAGAAAAAAATTTATTTTAGTGTGTAAAAATTATTTATCATGTTTTTGGAATTTTTTCTAGCTTATTGAATTGCTATTAATGTAAAAGTAATGAAATTTAATTTAACAATAATAGTAATGATAATGAATAAAAAATAATTTTTTTATATGTTCAGAAATTTATTTCTGTTATATTTTTGAAATCTATATTTCAATTTGATTTACATCAAACTGAAAATTTGAAACAGTATAAGTAATCACTTTCAGTAGAAATGTTTTCGTCCATATAATTTTTATGCATTTAATTCACTACAATATTTAACAGCAAAGTTTAAAAATAAGTAACATGTTTTCTTTCATGTTTCCAGGCGTTTATAGCCACTGGAACAAATCTACAACTAATGTTTAGTCCTTGCTCCAATGGCTACAGTGAAGGATGCGATTTCAACAAAGAACAGGGGAAAGTAAGTTTCCAACCCTTTTTCTTTTAAAGACCTTTTCACACGGGTTTATTTCAATACCTTCTGCGTGCAGCAAAAACCCCACCATCAGTCAAATAATACGTTTATCTCTGTGCCTATAGTATTTAACCTTTATCGTCAGTAGTTCAATTGTATGAAGAACTCTTATAGCACATTTCGTGTGATTTGTGGTTACTTGAAATAAAATTCCCCAAGGTCATATACCATCATGTGAACTTATTGTTTGAGTGACAAGGTCTATAGGCTTCAGGTTGAAAGTAGCAAAAATAAATCTTTATGATATATGCTTTAGAACGTTCAGAAGATTTCTTTTTAAAGAATGCCCACTAGTATCAGTTTTAAATGTCTCTTACCTATGATGCATCCTTTCCTTTGTACATTTTTTTGTCGCAACCCTTTTCTAGGAATGGGCGTGATTTCAAGATTGTATTCTTTAAAAGGACTATTCAAAAAATTTTTACTGGAATTGTGAATATCGGGTTATTGCTTTACGCTCCTTCTAGTGTCACTTTTAACATTGGCAGCTATTATATTGGCTATTGTACGAAAAAGAAAGACTGAATTTATTTAAAACATTCCAATCGTTTCCAGGGGCTC
Organism: Caerostris extrusa; assembly: GCA_021605095.1. Classification (NCBI taxonomy): domain Eukaryota; kingdom Metazoa; phylum Arthropoda; class Arachnida; order Araneae; family Araneidae; genus Caerostris; species Caerostris extrusa. Next base: position 2,026 of record BPLR01006521.1, read on the forward strand.
AAAAATGAGACGAGTTTGCCATCATTCAACGGATTATAATAATAATATATTATTATATTTTCTTTAAAATTGCCATTCTAAAAATTTCCTGGTATTGTAATTTTTGTTGCTGTATTTATGGCTCCTTCTTTAACGTTGTCAACTATTGTATTGGGGTGACTGCACGAAAATGAAAGAGAAAAGACCGAATTTATTAAAAACCTTTCGATAGTTTCCAGCACATGAATGAGGAATTTACCATCTTTCAACGGAATATAATAATAATATATTATTCTTAATATTATATTCTTTAAAATAACCATTTTAAAAATTTTCCTGGTATTGTGATTTTTGGGTTGCGGTACATTGCAAACCATTGTATTAGAGATTCTATGAAAATGAAGAGAAAAAAGACTGAATTTATTAAAAACATTCTAATCTATTCAATTTTCCAGCACTTCAAAAAGTGTGAGAAATGTACCATCATTCAATGTAAACTTATTGTTTATATTAAATGATGGTATATTAATAATAATATATTATTCTAGTATTACATTCTTTAAAATGGACATTTTAAAAATTTTCTTGGAATTGGGATTTTTTTGGTTGCTGTATTCACGCTCCTTCTAGTGTCACTTTAACATTGTCAACTATTGTATTGGGGATTGTATGAAACTGAGGGAGAAACGACTGAATTTATTAAAAACATTCCAATCGCTCCAGTTCTCAAAAGGGTACGATGAATTTGCAGTCATCAAACGGAGTAATTTTAACTGTGCAGCCGGACGATCCTCGGATCGATCGTCGAACTCCCTCACATCAATTCATGCGGATCTGGGCTGCTCCCTTTGGCTGCAGCTTTTTAGTTAAATGCTACGATGTGCATTTATATCTGGCACGATTCGTTTTTAATTTTGTTTATAATAAACATTAATGTATTTGGAGTTCATTGTTATTAACTGAGATAGTGTCTCTTTCTAGCTTTCTTCCGGTAGAATTTGGCTCAAAATTTTCAACTTTAATAAATATTGAATTTTTGTATTTAATAAAAATGTCAAAGTGTAAAAAGTATAAATAATTAATGAGTAAATAATTTACACTAGATTTGATAAATTTCAAAAACTAATTTTTGTAATCGAAAATTGAAATTATTAATTTTTTTCATGTCTTATTAAAAGCTTGCAATTAATGAAAATAAAAAGTAAGCAGGTTTAAAAGTAAGGTTTTAAAAATAATGCGCATCTTACCAACAATAAGTATTTTGTTAAAGCAATTAAATACAATAAGAATACTAGATAAATAATAAAATAACAATTTTTAAATATTTTATAAACCTACTGTTAATAATAGTATTTTTAATAGTAGGATTTTAAATATTTAAAAATTGTTATTTTTGTACTATAAGCAACTGAATTTTTATACTATTGTAATAATACGATATAAATAAATACATCGAAGTTTAATTAGAATTATTGAAAGGCTTTCAAACGTTTTAATTTAAGATTAATTAATTTCCTAATTCGTCCACTTAAAAGAGCTGTAACAAATAATTGATACCAAAAAAGGTACTTCCGATGCCAAATATCGCTTACTGTTGAGTCTACAAATGATGAGAAGACTTGAATGATAAACAGCTGAAATTGTACACAATGTTAACAATAAGTTATTAACAATTGTCATCTTGCCAATTCTAGTTTGAGAAGTTCACCAAGGCATACATTTATGACATCGGACCAATAAATTACAATTTTTTACTATTTTATTTCATATACGTAAGAGCTCAATTTTTAGCGAGCGTTATTCAATTTTACATGGCAAACAAAGTTTTATGGCATCTACAGCTTGTCCTTAACTGTACCGAATTTTTAATTTAAATTCTTTTAATTTTATATTTTAAACTTTTTTTTTTATCGTTCTTTTTTATTTTATTTTAAGTACTTTAACTTTTTTTCAGAGTACCATTTTTTTTAAATTTTTAGAAACATTATTTTTTTTATCATTTACTAGCATTTTAAGTAGCCAATAATTAATCGTAACTTTATATATGAACTAAGGTGATGAGGTTAAGGGGTCTATCCGCATTATCACTCCGTAATCGGTGCGCCGTTTGCCAGTGTTCAATTTTAAATTTAGTATTCTATTTTAATTATAAATAATAATAATCAAGAGAACTATATTAATAATTATTTTTATTATATATGACAAACTATCAAGAAAAATGTCATTTGAAAATCTTTGATACTCAATTTTTGAGTCTTTTTGTTTTTCTGAAAAGCTGTAAACATAAATGTATAAATTTAAAAAGAATTGTGAATTACTTTAAATAAAACTTAAAATTTTTATCATTTACAGAATTTTTATTAATTTATTTTTGTATAGTCGTCAATGTTTCAAACCGAAATACATTGCTAATTTTTTTTAGCTTGCTTAGGTTGAATTCAAAGAATTCTCCATTGGATGTTCGAAATTTGATAGGAAATGAATTTAGGGCAACTTTTCTCAGCGTGTGGTTGGGAGAATGTAGCTATGCTAAACATAGAGCAGTAACAAAATACTCTTTGGTGCTAAAGAAAAAAAGACGTCTTCATTCTTAAGATACCCTTGATAATATCCGATACGTCGTTTGAATTCATAAGACTGATACGACTTACTTTACTTCCTGATACGACTTGTTATGCCTTTAAACAAAGAAACAAGGCCAATTATTTAAAACTGCTGGGATTAATTTCAGATTGGAACGCTTTAGCCATGTTATATAGCAAGATGGGAGTGGAAAAAAAAATTGTACGTGCTTGCAAACGACTAGAAAATAAGCAATATTGTGTACTATTAGTCCCTAACTCATAAAGCAAACATAACTTACACGGCAATTATGTAATTTTAGCTAATTAAAATATTAAATAAACAACCCATCCATTCATTATTCTCATTAAAATGTATTATACTGACATCTATGTTAGCAATGAAAAAGAGCTTATCTTTTTGTATATAAAACGTACCAAATTATATCTTTGATATAAAAGAGTTAAAAATAAGTTTTATTTTCTGAAGCCGTGTTATAAAAATAAATAAATATAATATATAAAATAAATACATGTTAATAAATAAATTAAATATCTACTAGCTATTAACAGTTTATAACAATATCGTTTTATTTTTATTTTTTTCATGCTTTTGTCATTATTATCTAAACAAATTTAAGGATAAGGGGAAAAAAAGAAAAATAATAAACCTAATAAATTAAATGAAATGTTGACTTATTTGAAGCCTAAAAGCTAACTAAAGTTAATTGTTATTTAGCAATTACTTTTAAAAACCGTGTATGTTGCTAAAGCGAATGCATTATGTCGTTAGAGGATAGGTTTTGTATGTCAGTGTTAAAAAGCGTCAGCATTAAAAGCAAATGTATGTTGTTCAAGTATACGTTTTGCATGTTAATGTTAAAGCAAGCTGTTATATTCATGGCAGATATAAATTATCTTTATTATTTAAGAAAGGGAAGATTATGATTCATTTTTTCTTTTCATTTTATGTGAGCTGTTGGCTTATTTGAAGTCTAAAACTAACTAAATCCAGCAATTACTTTCAGAAACTGTATATTGCTAAAGCAAATGTATGATAATGTTAGAGTATACGTTTTGTTTGTTAATATTAAAGCAAGATTCTTATGTTATATGAGTATACATTTTGTATATTAATGCTAAAGCAATCTTCTTTTGTCATATTGATGACAAATATAAGATAAAGATATAAGCAGTTACTCTCAGAAACTGCATATTGCTAAAAGAGATGTATGATAATGATAGAGTGTACGTTTTTAGATTATGTTAGAGTGCACGTTTTATATGTTAGTGTTAAAAGAAGCTTCTTGTGCTTCATTCACGGTAGATAGTAAATTTAAAAAGAATTTCGACTACAAAAGAGAAAACCGCCTACAGCTATATGCCTTTCCACCGCTTTCACCTGTAGGGCAAACGGTTTTTTACAATAGCAGTCCTCCCCTTTTTTTCGGCGACTTGGTGGCTGCGGTCAGCCTGTTTGCCCCTGGATCCACCTTCCTAAAAGATTTCAATGAATGCAACCTTCAATTAAGGGTATCTATGGCTTGCAAGACGGCAAAAGATGAAAGATCCTACCTTCTAAAACTGTGCTGCAAGTCGTTTCGCCATTTATCATCAATGAAAGAGTTGCTTTTTTAGGTAATAAGTTAAAATTGACCGCAGCGGGATTATAAATTTAGTGTTGAAAAAGATTATACTATTTCCTAGGAATATTGAGGTTTCTTTCATATTCTATTGGAGGTTAACTATCTTCAATATAATCTAAAATCTTAAGGTTTTGCTTCTAAAATTTTTAGGTTTTAAAATGCAATTATATGGGATTGTGGTTTACTTAGATGAAAATAATGTGAAATCGTATTATTTTCATGACTATAATTTTTTCTGTTAGGGAAAATAATAGTAGCAAGAAATAGTTATGTATTACTTAGATGAAAATTTTGTGAAATTGTATTATTTTCATGTCTATATATATATATATATTTTCTATTAGGAAGATAATATTAGCAGGAAATATACATTTCCATTAGTATTAATTAGTTTTAGTAGTAGAAAATTTTGTGAAATCGTATTATTTTCACAACTACTTTTCTGCCAGGAAGGAAATAGTACAAGAAATATTCATGTATTTCCAATGGTATTACGTAGATGAAAATTTTGGAAATCGTATTATTTTCATGACTATATTTTTCTGCCTGAAAGATAATAATAGCAAGAAATATTTATGCATTTCAATAAAATTAACACTTTTGCATTTAAATAACAATCCTGGCGGTGGCATGGATGTTGAGTGGTACGAAATTCACTTTAAACTGTAGGACCAGTTCTGTTTAGCCCTCGTGTGCACAAGATGACCGTAGAGCGACAAACTAAACCATTTAAATAACAATTGTTTCGTTAATACTGATCTTGGTAACTAAAAATGTACCAAAATGGATTGTTCTTTAAATTTTACTGAAGGAAAATGAATAAAAAAAAAAGTTTCAATTTTTATCGAAAAGAAATAAATTGTACCTAAAAATTAAAGAAGAGAACAGCTTAACTTTTGCTCAAGTTATTTTACAAATATTTTAATTAAGCTAAAATAAATAGAAGAACTTTGTCTTTTTGAATAAGCGCAATTGGAGAAAATATATAAAAACGTAAACTTTTTTCATTTTTAGTGTGTATCATGTATGTATATATCAAGCTGCATTCTCTGAAATATCGAAACAATTTTAAGAAATGGCTATCTGGTCACTGTAGAGTCGGGCAACCAACGTTCCAATTATGGAATTCCAATCAGAAAATGTTTGCAAATGCCCTCATTAGAATTAATGAATGCAATTTTTTAAAATTAGACACATGAAAATTTGTTACATTACATGTTTGTTACATTTACATTGAAAATTGTGTTAAATTAGACACATGTTGTTTACATGAAAGAAGTGGTGAAGATGGTAGCACCTTTTTTTGAAAAAGGTCTAGTGAATATTCAAACCCCTGACCTTTGCGGTTTCAAGGTCAGCTTTTTCATTCTAAAAATTCCACTTTCCCGTGCTGACAAGTTTCCTTTTTTTTTACAAGGATTTCTCACGTTCTTTAATACAATTGTCTATTCAACCGCGACGTTTTGTATGCATTCCTGCCCAGACACCTGGACGCTCTATTTGACTACTGACAGTACGAGATAAGATACTTTGTATTCCTTTCTAGGCGATCCCACTATTTCTATTGATGATTTACTGTTTTTTGTCATGGTGCCTTAATTTATTTTCTTGGAAGTAATAATTTGGTGATTGGTTGGTTTGGACCCAAGAAATGGTGCTTCAATGCTTAAGATATATGGCCGACATATGAAGCTTTATTTCAAGTTTGTTGCAGTTTTGCTGGAAAGTGCGTGTGGAAAGGGGATGGAGGGCCTATTTGGTTCAGAAAATTTTCAGTAGTAACCACCCTTAGAAAATACTTAAAATATTTTTTTATTTAAAGATTAATGTCTATAAACTGCATTTCTTGATGCCGTTACCCTTATTGTTTTGAGTAATAATGAGATTCCCTTATTTTCTAAATAGATTATAAGAGAAAGTTAATTTAAAATAAATTTTAAAAAATCATTTAAAGTAATGTAAAAGTATGCATTCGCATAATATGGAAAATTAATTAAAAAATTCTCAGTTATTTAAAAAATAAAGTGGCCTAACGAATAAATATCTTAAGAAAAAATGTACCTGCATATCTTTCAGGATCTCTATATTTTTTTTTTATGTCTATTAAATTTCTTGTTTATTATTTATTAATATTTTATTATGCATATCTTTAAGTGTTAATTTAATGGTATTTATAGTATGTATGAACTTTCCTCATTTTATTAATTAATTAAATACCAATTTATTTTACCACAATAGTTAATGTTATATCGTTATATCAGAGTGATAAATATTTATTTTACATTTAATTTCTTTGTGCGCATTTTCTTTAGTATGAGTATGATTATTTTTTGACAAGTTAAACAAAATTGAAATGAAGAAAACATCGTTAACGTTTAATAAAAAATTATGTCCTTTTCATAATTAATTTCATTCAACTAACTTTCTTTTGAATCACAAAACTTGGAAATCGTCTAACAGGATAATAAAAAATATAAATGAATACAATTTTAGGAATAACAATTGTGTAAACTCTGTTTAGTGTTAACAATAAAGTAATCACTTATTAAAAAAAATTGTGAAATTATGCTGAATAATGAACTTATGAAATTTTTTGAAATTGTGAAATTTTTAGGAATAATCATATTTTACTTCATTCTTTTGCATAAATATCAATAATCACTTATTAAAAATTGTGAAAAATTTGTGAAATTGAATAATCATATTTTACTTCATTCTTTTGCATAAATTATGAAATTTTTTATTGTAAGGAATAATCATATTTTACTTCATTCTTTTGCATAAATATCAACCATACATTTACTATTTACCGTTCCAACCAACCTTATAAAAGACGCATACACAAACATAGTTTTCCTTAAATATTAAAATAAAAGTTTCTAAAATTGCAAAAATATTGTTTAGTGTAGCATTTAATTTTTATTAGGTTTTTTAATCTTGGAGAAATTCTAAACGCTGAGAAATAAAGCAAATCTGTGAAATCTATAAAAGCACAATAAAAACCAAACTGAATGAAAAAAAGAACACGCCATTACAAAGACATGAAAATCGACCTATACAAAAGCCAGTAATGTTATAATTGTGTTGATTCAGCATTTTTCCTTGATTTTTCATTTATCCTGTTTTTTAGCAAATTAACATAGAAAACACCAAAAAAAGGCTTTATTCAAAAAACTGATGGATCCACCATATCATCTGCTATTTAATAAATGCCTTTTTGTATATTTTTATCTAATTGTTTATCGATTTGGCTCATTATTAATAGGTTAAGTTAATTTCTATCTTTTTGCAACAGTTCGAAATAGAAAACATGAAATCGATTCATTTTGATATGGACGGCTGTTGTTGTGTTAGATGATCTCCATTATTGGAATTCTTTCTGTGTGAATCCGTGAAGAAGATCGATATTAGAGGCGGGTCTTTCAGAATCGGAGGGGTGCCTTGGAGCCTGCGCAAAAATGCTTTCTGGGGATGACGTACGATAGGGATAAATATTCCTAACTGAAGTGGGAGGTTTTTTTTTTTTGCTGTCAAGGGGTTATATCAAAATGAAATCTGCTTCTTTAACTTTTAAAAGTATTTTTTTACAAACCTGATTAGATTGTAAAGAAATATATTATAGAAGATTACTTATAGATTTGTGCATATAGCACTGGTAGTTAGAATGGTGATTTTAAGACTTATAATTTTTATCTCTAGAACTGTTCTAAACTTAATACCTGGAACTTTTCTAATATTACCACCTAAACATTCTTCTGATCTTATTTCTTGGATTTGAACGATAGGGATAAATATTCCCTAACTGAAGTGGGAGGTATTTTTTTTTTTTTTTTGCTGTCAAGGGGTTATATCAAAATGAAAGGAAGTTCATTATTCTTGCTGGAAGTGCTTAGAAGATATTTTGATAATATCGTCTTGCTCGATGAGATAAAAAAAAATCCTGCTCTTTTTAACACACACACAAAAAAAAAGTACATTATTCAAAGTACATAACTTATCGCAAAACTTTAAATAATGTACTTTTCGAATGTAAACTATAGACAGTATAAGGACATTGTTATTACTACATGTTGTCTTTTCTGCAGTATTGCATAGACAACATGTAGTAATAATCCCATGTTATATGATACGACTAATAATCTACATGTTAGATATAATCTGTGTATATTATTATCAGTATCCAATTGGCTAGCGCTGTGGCATTTGTTACCACAGGCTAACTTGTAGGTCCCGGTCTAATTAGCCCAAAGTGTGCAAAAGAAATGACACTTGAACGACAAACCAAACTGTATTTAATAATTCAAATACATTCGTAAATGATTTTAACTTCCAAATGCAAATTGAAATTCAGAATCAGTTTTATAACGCTTTGCCTATCTTAATAATCATTATTATTATTTATTTATAAATAAACTTTTAGTAAATATAACGGAAATCTTTATTAAGTACCAGCATTTCACCCCATATTCAAAAGTGCCTGCTACCCGTAGATAAATGCAGTGTTCTGTCAAAGCTGCCGGTAACCTTCTACTTAAACACACTCCCCTTTATTTGACAATGCTTGACCCCCTGCAACCTCTCCGACAGCGATATCGTCTGCCTAAGGGGTGCAGGGGGCATATTTATTTGTCACACAGCGGCGTTCGTTTTTAGCTGCGAAGTCACAATATGCTCTATTGAGCAGGGGGAGTAGATTCGATTGTATCGATTTTATGATCCTGTGATACATGCTGTGTTTTCATTCGTCGGGGTTGCATTATCATAAGAGTTGCCGCCCCGATCTGTCGCTTTGACAACGAAGGGGGATTAGTGAAGTGTCGCTATGGTGATGACTTGGAGCAGGATAATGTCCTAATGCATGTGAGATCGATGGAGATTCATTCCTTTGTCTTTGCATCTCTAAAATCTAGAACAGAATTTTTGATAGCATTCTAAATTTAAGTTTTACTATTATTGTTTGACAAGTGTCCATTTATGTGAATTTTCTGGTTCGAAGAAAAGGATTTGAAAAATTTAAGACTAAAATGTTTCGAATGCACCTTTTATACATCAATACCTTAGATTATGGCTAGATTTTGAGAGCATTAGGATAATTAGCAAAGCTTACTTGAAATGTTGCTTGAAAATTTTTAAATTTTGTCTTTTTAAAAAATTGCATCTTTTAATAACGATGGTGTAAAACACATTTTCCGTGTAAAAGTATTATGTTCTGTGATGTATTAAAAAGATTTTTTTTTTTTTAAATGCCCACTCTAGTTTACTTGTATTTTAAACAGTTAATTAGCTTAATCATTGAATAGATCAAATGTCTCTCGCATGCTTCACCAATATTTTCAAAAACACGATTCCCAATCCATAATTTCATGAAATGCAATTTATATTTATTTCAAATGACGGAAGGTAAATAAATGACATCGTATTTAGCTGTATGAAATAAATCTTGAAAGGTTTATTGTATAACAATCTTCATATAAAAATTTCTTAATGAGACTTGATTCGTGTGTGTATATATATAAGGTATATATATATATATATATATATAGATGGCAAGTTTACAGGACAGCAGATATCATAAAAAATAGAAACAAATGACATAAGTTAATCCACCCACTTAAGTCTGGCAATCCAATAACGCTTCCATAAAGAAACAGGAGGCAAGGTGAGACATATCCATTTATTCCTGGTTATCACACAGGAGACAGAGAGAAACAGTTGAATTCTGTGAAGGTGCTTGCAGGAGACAATCGTGACCGCAGAAAAGCTGTAATGGTACAAACCACCTGCGTTCCACTGCAGAACTCTAAGAAGCTCACACTGAGAGCCAGACTGAAGTCGTGAATATATATATAATCACGATTGAGCTAAAAATGCAAATGGTATCATTTTTAATTTGTTGTTTCACTCTCATGAGAGCTATTTTTGTGTTTATCTTACATCTATTAAACCAACTACTGCATTATATCGCAAACAAATTTGGTATCGAAGGTAATAAATTATATTGAAGCTTTTCCTTAACGCTATCTTATATCTAAAATAATATTTTGAAAGTCAAAGCTATTTCCAGACTTATTACAAGGTGGAAAAAATACATTTTCGATCAAGATAAGATATATGAATGTATTTAAGACAACGTTAATAACCCGTTAAACAACAAGAATTACCTCAACAGAAATTGATTGAAAAACATTATCTACAGAAAAAGATGTTCTCATGTTATAAAAATCACCTTTCATATACAAAGAGAAGAGATACTTATTGCTTTGTTATCGGTTATCATAATCTGAATTCAAGCAAATCACTGTCTGGCGTGCGTACGAATATAAATGATAGTGAGGACAAATTACCCGAATCGTCCAGAGAACCGAAAAAATCATTCTTCCCCATGTCATAAATCCCCAAATTAATCGTCTCATCCTGCAGGTACTTAACGGTACATTAATCATGAAAGGGAGTCACGTTATTTAATAATTAAGGTTCTGCATCGCTGCGAATGCCACGGACAGGTGGAAAGCATCAAGTGGACGGTTGTCACACTGATGCCGTTAAATTGGCTATGTTTCTTATCTGAAAAGAGATATTTGAATTTAGATACAGCTAAGGTTAGTTTAATTATTGTAAGCATGAAATGAATAAACCTGAAAATAAAAACATTTTTTTTTCCTCAATTCAAATTTGTTTTTCAAGTAGTTGAATTGCTTGTAGAAATTGAATTTACCTCAATAATGAATAATAACTTATTGTGTTTTATTTTTGTTATTTTGAGAATTTCGAGTATTTTTTTCCCCAAATAATATTTGTTCTATCAAGTATAAATAAAATTTTTAATTCTTTTCGATTATATTCTTTTGTGACAATTATTGTGTTATTTCTTGATAGACAGCAACATCTAGACCAGGAATCAACCCAAATGGTCTTGGTCACTTCGGAAATGCATTATAACTTCTGCGGATAGCATATAAAATTATACATCATCACGTTAGATTTAGACCCACTATAGACATTTTTTGGAGTAAAAATTGAAACATAATGTTTTATTATTTTTGTGTTTACTTTTATTCTTACATGTAAACATAGATAATACAATAATAATGCTAAGCGAGCATTGTAAAGAAATATATAACACTAAAAATGAAATATAAAATATATATAAATATAAACGAAATAAGAAAAATGAAATCATTAAAAAATATTCATTTTACTAGTGAGATATTTGTTTGCGCAAGAATATTATTTTAAAATCAAAAGTTAATTTTTTTCTCATAATTTCGACAGTTAATTTTTGAATATATCGATGCACAAATAATATATTTTTTTAATACATTGGTCTTCACTACTACTACCATTATAAAATAAATCTCACGGGCTATACGAGTTCTCTATTTGTGGAATTTCTACAATTCAAAAATTCGGCAGCTTTCTGGAACTTTGTAGAACAAAGCATGTAAAAAACGTTTTTATTAATAACAATAATTTTAGACAGTTCAAAATTTTACTACTGGGATAAGATTGTGATTGCGATTAATTTCAATACTGTCTTGCAATATGAATATTTTGAAGGTTATCGGGAAATATCTTATCAGGTTATTGGCATTGCAATTGGAAAAAGTTTTCCCTACTCGAAAAAGAGGGAAAAACATTTTTGCTTGCAGATAAAGCATATTCGATACAATGACGAACTATTATTATTATTTTTTTTAAACTTCCTTTCAGTGCCGTTGAAAAGAAGGAAAAATAAAACTAATATGACTATATTTTTCTGAATTTCAAATTTTTAATTTAAAACTATTATACAGTTCTTTATTATAAATTAATTGTATGAAAAAAAAAAAAGACAAATATTCGTTAATAGGAAATTAGAAAGCATGCTAAGTTGTTTGCGCAAGAAGAGTGCGTGATTATAATATAATGCGTGCGTTTATTATAAGCGTGAATTTTACTACTTTACTTTCGAGAATTTTTGTTAAACGATAAATGTTAACAAATTATTGTTGATAATGCATTTTTAGATGTAAAATATCGATTTCTATAAATAATAATTATTCAATAATCATACAGTTTTTCGGAGTTAACAATTAAAACTCTAATTAACTTCGGAAAACTGTATGATTATTTAATAATAGGTCTTAAATTTAAATCATTCAGAATAAGAGGTATCTAAACACAAATTACAAAGTATGGAAGAAAGTATACTATTTGTTAATGTTATGCAAATAAAGAGTTAATATTCTCCGGAGATCCGCTGTCATTCTATTGCATACTTTAATTTTGCAAGGGAATTAATTTCATTGAAGGAAATGCAGTCAAACGCATCACAATAGTCGGCGCATTTTGACCTGAAATCCTATGAAACTGAGAACTGCAATGTGTATTTGAGATTCTTTGTGGCAGATATAGTGTACCGCTACAATAAAGAAGAGCAAACTTCCTCTAATATCCAACGGTAAGACTATAGATTTGCATTGATCACCTTTTGTATATGTTGGAATTTTTATGCTTTAGTTCGCACCACGCAGCGTCACGTGGTTGTTTTACATAAATCATTTGGAACCGATTCAGAATTGCGCTGTTGCCGTGGAAACGAGTTGTTGTGGAAATGGGCTGTTGCCGTGGAGACCAGCAGTTGCTGTGGAAACGAGTTGTTTTTATTCTAAAAGAACATTTTTCTTCCAGTTTAGCTTTTGCCTTCGAACTGTTATCATCAACCCCAACCCTGTATATCTTTGTAAATATTGCTTGTAAACAAATGAAAATTCCATAAATGTTTGTATGGATTGATCGATACTTCTCGAACCATCAGAAAGCTGCGGCTAATAAGAAAAACTGAACCACCTATAGAAAGAAAAACGATAGTCGTAGTGATAGTATATAAACAAAGATGCTTTTAATTAATTAAAATAGTTCGCTTGTCGCTTCCGAACTGAATGCATTCAGTTCGAAGCCCAACAAGCTGTCCATCAGGTTGCTGCTACTTTATGTAAAAAGCGCAAAATAAGTTTATTTGCATTAATTGGAATCCTCATTTATTTCGTTACTTGTTAGCGTTACAAAACTAAGATTCATTGCCAATTTTATTAGACATATTAACACAATTAATTAATTTTAATTTTATACAAAATTATTAATGTCTTTCTATAAAGAAAGTTGATATGAAATATGGTTAAAAAATTGTCTGAGAGATATTGCCATGGTTCCTGAAGGAATATTGTAATAAAAGTATTTAATATACTTTGTGTGATATTTATTGCAATTAATTAGATAAATGTGAGATAAGGAGAAAATGTATGCAGATCAGAGATGCCTAATCTTTTGACATGTTTAAAATGTCCCAATCTAATGACAATTGTTAAGCAAAATAGCTATTAATAATGTGCAATTTAAGATATTCTTCTCCTTTATTGGCATTACAGCCTTGTTTGTTCAGGTTTGAGTCTCCAACACAACAGCTCTCAGTTCCCAATATCAATCTCTTCTAGTTACTAAATTTTACTAAGATCCTCTTCGACTTTATCAATCAATCCACCTTTCCTTGGTCTTCCAATTGTTGAACAATTTGAATAAGAATAATCTGAAGGAATATTGTAATAAAAGTATTTAATATACTTTGTGTGATATTTATTGCAATTAATTAGATAAATGTGAGATAAGGAGAAAATGTATGCAGATCAGAGATGCCTAATCTTTTGACATGTTTAAAATGTCCCAATCTAATGACAATTGTTAAGCAAAATAGCTATTAATAATGTGCAATTTAAGATATTCTTCTCCTTTATTGGCATTACAGCCTTGTTTGTTCAGGTTTGAGTCTCCAACACAACAGCTCTCAGTTCCCAATATCAATCTCTTCTAGTTACTAAATTTTACTAAGATCCTCTTCGACTTTATCAATCAATCCACCTTTCCTTTGGTCTTCCAATTGTTGAACAATTTGCATAACATAATGATGTCTCCCACATCTCTGCGAAGTGCATGCCCGAGCCAGCGGATTCTCTGCGATTTGATGAGTCTCACGATGTCTTTTTTTAAATTAGGTATTCAATTTCTTTTGTTTGGTCTTTTAGTCGATATAGTATTATCAACTCTTTGCTCAAAAATTTTTTCTCAAATTTTCCTCTCAAAGACCCTGATGTGATCCAAGTTCTTAGCGTTTAATCTCCACGTTTCTCCAGCATACGTGGCAATCGGCTTTATTAAGAGTCTTATAAACCAAACATTTATATTATCAATTTATTTTGTTATCTAAATCGTATATTTTCTCTGTTTCTTAAAAATATAACGCTTAAACAAGTAATATTTGATTATTTTAAAAAAAATCAGCACATTTTTCAAAAAAGAATATCGAAAACAAAATGCAATGTGATCAGCAGCAGTGTAAAATCGATTGAAGTTATCATTTTATCACTTTTTATACGTGTAGTTCCCAGTTAAATTAATTTGTTCAATTTGTTCCACGATAATATTAGAATATCTGAAATAAATATCGGCCTTATTAATAAAAATTTTTGTTTTTTGTGAAATAAATCTGTTGTTATACAACTTTTTATTTGCGTAAAATGCTCGATTACCGGCTTGTACTCTTTCACATGGAGACTTGAAATGCGATACTCTTTCAAAAGTTAAAACTCCTTCGAAGTTCTCTAACGTCAATATCTTCTTTAGGATTCATTTGAACTTATAAATAAAAACAATAATAAGCCACCAGGTAAATCAAAATGTATATACTATTGTCGTTACTTAAGATAAATTTAAAATATACTGTGACAAATAAATGCCATGCTAGATCGGATGCGGGCTTTGCATTAAATTGTATAACTTTGTTGTAGATCAATCGCCGTCAGTTCTCACACCATCAGAAAAGTGTCAGGTTTCAAATCAGCGATGATAAATGACGCCAGACATCCTACTAATGACAACCGAGCAAAGTTATCAAGGGAAAAAAAAAAAAAAAAAAAGAAGCAAAACGAGCGGATCAAGCACAACATGGAAGATGCTTTTTTTCATTCTTCGTTGCTCAGTGTTCGAAAATTGAAGTCTGCATTAGGAAGAGCGAGGTGGTGGGGGGGGAAGTGTGTGTTTTGGCTGCGAATTACGGCGTCGTTACGCGTAAAAACTGTTATTTAGGCGACGCATTGTTACCGAAGAATGCTCCTACTCAAAGGTCAATCATAGGGCGACTATTTACTCGGCTGTAAATGCACTTTTTTAAACATGGATGCGGCCCCAAATCGACAGCGTTTTATAGACCAGGGTATCAACACCGTGAGGGACCGTCCGTTGCTGAAATTGAGTAAGATTTAGGCAAACGTGGATTCCTGCATGATTCTTAGTCAAATAATGTACCTAAAAACCTGACCTATTGAACTAAACTGATATCAAAAATGGTAATTTTGCGATCCTCACTATCATAAATATTAACATGACATGTATTGTCTTGTTACAACAGCGAGCTACTATACAGCGATACTCCTTTCTACAACAGCGAGCTACTATAGTGAATTATACTTAGCAAACGAAACGATCTTATATTAGATACAATTTTTTTTTAATTTAACACTTTTTTTTTCCCACTTGTTCTAATGTTGATCAAATAATTTACCTAAAAACGTACGGAAATGACCTATTGAAATAAACTGATATCAACAATATGGTAATTATAATGATCCTAACTATCATAAATATTAACGTTACATGTTATCTTTCTATTACTTTCTGCGACAGCCTGTATGCTACTATGTTAAATTATATTTAGCAAATGAAGCGATCTTGTAAAAGTTGATCTTGATAATTTTTATTTTCTCATCCTTTGAGAAATAATATCAGTTTCTGCCAATTGGAATGAATCTTCTCTTCGATTTTGGCCTCAGTTACTTGAATTCGTTTGAAAGTTAATTCTAAAATGCATGCGTTAACTTCAACATCCGAAATTGAAAATTAAAGTTTTTCCCTCTTTTATTGTTGTTTTTCCCTGTTCATTGCACCACTCACTCAGTGAAAAATAGAAAGTGTTTCAAAAGATAAATGAAAATAATAATAATAAAAAAAGGCAGCATTAAAAGAATTTCTGTGTAATTGTTAACAGGTTAAGTAGTGTTCATAACATATTTTTAATAATTTAATGCTACTGTTTTTTAAATAATGTTGTATCAAATATTCAAATTCTAAATAATAAGATCCAAGTAAATCAAGCTCATTTCCATATATTAGTATAGAATACAAAGTATATAAGCGTTTATGATGTAGATATGTATCATATGGACAAAGATTGAATGCTATTGTTTTTTAAATATTGTGTTGAGTATTCAGTTTCTCATAATAGAATACACGGTATATAAGCGTTTATGTTGTAGATATGTATCATAAGGAAACATGTATTTCATGAAATATGTAACGAAACTATACAAAGTTGAAAGAATAAATTTTTTTGAAATGTATTTTACAGAGAACTGGAAAATATATCTATAGAAAACATTAAATTTTTTTAACACGAAGAAAAAAATTATTTTAAACTCTCTTTTAAGAAGTATAAAATTGTTAGAATTATAATATAACGCTCAATATGTATGAGGTGAATTTATCACAGAAGAATCGCTCATTTGATGAGTTGACAACCCCTTAACATTTCATCCAGATTGTTCTTTAACGACATTTCGAAATTGAGATTGCACCTTTTAAAACTTTTTCAGCGAGACATTGTTTTACTTCAAATGAATCACGAGTAGGAATTTTTTACTTTTTCCTGCTCTAATCGTAATAGCAGTGAAATGAGTTATGCGAGAAAAGAAACGAGTTAAAAAAATTCCATTTCGTGAATGATTTAAAACAAATGCTACTTTTTTTTATTTCAAAATTGCTTTTCTCATCTTTTAAGAAACGAAAAATAATGGCTCACATTTTTCTTCTAGTCATTTTATAATCATTAACTATTTTTAAGTATTAAATTTCAGGTATTAATTATTTGTGTTTAAAGTAATGTGCAAAGAGATATATAAATGACATTTTTAATTAGAATAACTAATTGTTATAACAATCTAGCCAAATTTTCCTAATTGGTTTCTTAACTGTTACTATTGCAAATTTCTAAATTGTACCTTTTATAATGATGTAATAGCATAAATGTAATTTTTAATATTAATGAATATGTGGAGGTTTTCGGGTATATTTACCCCATAGGTACTTCGAAACAGGTATGTCCGTTTCCATGATTTTCATCTATTGATTTGTGAGTTTCTGCACCATGTTTTTCTATGACATGGTTTTTTTCCCCTCTCCATCTTATTTTGCCTGCTGCCTAAAAATAAATTATTACGTTTCTAAATAGAAGAATAAATAAAATCGAAATATGTCATCTTGTATAATTATACTTACTATTGTTTAACATGATTTTTGAGTTGGAGTACTTTCAGATTAAAGGAAAAAAACGTTGTACAATGTATATAGTACTGCATATCTCGCTATATCACGCATTCAGATATTTCGTTTGTATTTCCTAAGAAAATAAGTACCACAACCTATATAAAATATAAAATTCATCTAATAAATCTCATCAACAATATAAAATAAAATATGTACAACCTATATAAAATAAAAATTCATATTGCACTTTCAGTAAATCGCCCTTTTTGTCTTCTGATGGGTGCGATATAGAATTGGTTTATTGTACTTACTTATTTGAATATTTATAAAAGGATGTTTATATATTTTCTATTAGAATAGTTTGGTTTTGTTTGTTTCTATAAAAATTTTTTGTTTTTGCTTTGTTGTTCATATTGCACTTTTAATAAATTGCCCTTTTTGTCTTCTGGTAGGTGCGATATAGCATTAGACATACTTATCCTTTTATAAATAAATATTCAAACATTTATATATTTTCTATTAGAATCGTTTGTTTTTTTTTACATTATAAAATATATATATATATTATATATACATTACAAAATATATATATATTTTTTTCCTTGTGTATTGTGCTGGTGGCCAATTGGCTAGCGCTCTGGCCTTTGGTACCATAGGATTCAAGTTTGAATCCTGGCTGGGATGGATGCTTGTCCGTGGTTCGGAATCCACGTTAAACTGTAGATGCTTGTCTAATTAGCCCATAATAATTCACAACTAATTCACAAAATGAACACTAATTAATTCACAAAATGAACGTAGAGAGACAAACCAAACTTGTTTATTTTTTCCTCATGTGTTGTTACCATATTTGTTTATTTTCTCCTTATTATTTCTTTTGGCATGAAATATTCATGCATATTTTTAAATTTCGTTTAGTATATGTTTGGTTGCCTCTTTCAAAATAACTAAAATAGACCAGCAAAAATCTGCAGAAAATTTATTCTGAAAGTTGTTGCTTAAACCATCCTCTTATAAGAACCCACTGGGAATCAATGATGATGGAATGGGAGACTCAAAATTGATTAATCTCTCAATAAAGGTGTCGGGGAAAATACTACCTGTCAAAATGAAATACTCATCATGAATTCAAATCCAATCTGTTTTACGTAATCGGAATAAGAAATTCCTCCCTTTTTTTTTTGTGACTTTTTTCTTTCTCTATTCATTACTGCAGGCTTCGTTCTCATACTCCCAAAAGCCATAAATAAAAAAAATATGACAAAACGCAAAATTAATAGCGTGAGAAGTAGCTGTTATTTCAAATATTACATGCGCTTTCGAATACTGCCATTAGAATTAAAACAGGCCAGGCTTAGGCCGACGTAATTGCCGCTAAATTCGCCACAAGAAATTATCGGCTAATATCAGACCCATTGCCACGCGGGCAATTGGAAGTCGGTATTCTAAATTGATTTATTGACAGGTTGTTAGTAGGCGATCGGGGCTCATCTCTGTGTGGTATTTTACCATTTAATTGCGGTAATAAAATTTGTACGCTCGGTACCTAATGCATGGGTGGTCCTGTATTTTAAGTGTTTTATGGCATAATTGTGGTACGATTTTTTTAGAGTAAATGGTAATACCCTCCTTTGGGACAATCGTAGAATCGGCAAGATCTGAAGCTTTTACCGTATTTTTCTCTTGGTGGAATGCGACTAGACTACAGTGAATTCAAGACATTCTAGAGGGATATAAATACTTTCACTTTTTTTTTTTCTTATAAATTCTATTAATGTTCCCTTTTTAATTCTTTTTCTAAACAAATCTTTCTTTTAAGCATCAATATTCTTTCTTTTCGTGAAATTTGACTAGACAACAGCGAGTTCCAAAACATTCTAAAGGGTTATAAATATTTTAAATTTTTTTATTATAAATACTAATAATGTTCCATTTTTTTTAATTCATTTTCTAAGCAAACCTTTCGTTTAAGCACCAATAATCAATTCTTTAAACAATCAATTTCTTTTAAGCATCATTATTCTTTCTTATAGTGGAATTCGATTAGGCTACAATGAATTCCAAAACATTCTAGAGTGATATAAATACTTTCACTTCTTTTATTATAAATCCTAACAATGTTCCATTTTTCAATTATTTTTTAAAACAGACCTTACTTTTATCAATATTCTTTCTTTTGGGGAATTCGACTAGACTATAGTGAATTCCAAGACATTCTAGAAGGATATAAGCACTTTCACTTCCTTTTATTATAAATCCTCACAATGTTCCATTTTTTAATTCATTTTTATAAACAAATCTTTCTTTAATGCACCAATAATCAGTTATTATTATTAAATCGTTTAAATTAATTGAACTATCAATATTTAATCAATTTTTTTATATTAAAAATGAATTATTTTATTTTAAAGATAAAATTTTTGTGATAAAATTAAACTTTAGAAATACATAGATAATTACAACCATATGATTATAGGATTATACAGCACATTATTATGATTATACATTTACACTTGATTTTTCATCTTATTTAGAATATAATCCTAAAATTCCAAATCAAAATGTTTGATAAAAACTAAACAGGTCACAAAATATTATAATAGCGCATTGATTTAAAATTCTATTAGATGAAGATTTTCAAGTATGAATATCTTCATCAATAGCTTTTTTGTTGTTTTTGTTCTGTGTCCTTGTGAGCAAAATGTTATTCTGGTATGAGATTAATAAAGTCTACAAACGGGTTCGTGGGCTTGGTCTAAATGTCTGCCAAGTAAGGACAACAATAATATTTTGACCCCCAAAACAAAACACTATCTGTCGATGAATAATAATTACCATTTGAGCAAAATGTTATTCTGGTATGAAATTAATAAAGTCTACAAAATTTGTATAGGTGATAAAGACTTATATGAGTCGTGTTATATGATGTAAAAAAAAAATAAATTTAAATGTTCTCGTATGAAGTGTGAGATGTTAACATTATCAATGTGAATATCAAATCACATTATGTATTTTACATTGAGTTTTTTTATTTGTTCTAGATATAGTTTGATTAATCATTTACTATTCATTGAAAGGTACTAGATGTTGTCAACGATTTTTATTCCATGAATAAAAATAAATATTTTGTTTGCAGGTGCACATAAAATCATGCTTCATCATGAACGGAGTGTGTGTTAGATGGCGAGGATGGCTCGACATTGAAAGATTGGACGGAGTTGGCTGTTTGGAGTATGACGAAGAAAGAGCACAGGTATTATATGTAAAGTGTATGTATTCTTTGTAAAAATTAAGTGGAGTAATATGCTCAATTCTATCATGAATTACAGCTGATTGCAGATTTATTCACATTTCATATTTATAATCACAAAAATTACAGTAAAAATTAATTTGGCAATATAAATAAATATATGTATGAATGTTTCGAAAATATTGTTTATCTAAAACTTTTTGAATTATTTAGCACGTGAACTCTGTACCACTCCACTTAACTGTAACCGTACTTAGATGTAAGAATTTTTTTCTCACTGGATTTTAGAACTTTCTTGTTGGTAGTCATCCGCGGTAGACGCTGTTTTTTTTTTTTTGTGTGTGTGTCCGTATTTCTATTATTTACATTACAATGTCAGTTTGTCATTGTAATTTAAATACTATAAAAGTATTGTAAATATTTATTTGAATTGACTAACTACAGCCCGTCTTTTTGTATATTATTATAATGTAGATTATATTAATTTTTATCTATATTCATTTTGAGCAATACTTTAATGTCCTACTTATTCCAAGTGTGAATGAGTTGTAGAATGTTTTTGACAACGATGGACTCACTTAAATTGAATTGATAAATGAAATTGATTCTTGTTCTAAAAGAGTTGTTCTCGTTGTTTCGCAGATCGAGGACGCCATCCTACGAGAGCAACTGGAGAGATACCAGCAGAGACTGAGGGATTTCGATGAGAAGCAGAGGTTGTACAGGTCGCAGCACGAGAGGCACGCCGAAGTGGAGGTAAGAACCTCAAGGTACAGAACCCTTTTCCGTTTTTTTTTTTTTCTTTTCCTTATGCCTTGCCTGGATAAGTTCGAAACATTCCTTTCGAACTTTTGAGCATATTTAACGGATTTATGTTAGAAAGCATATTTTAGCGTTTTTAAAAATCTTTTAGTTTAACTTACGATGCAGTCATTTAATCTTAAATAGTATACTGATTCAAATGCATGGTTTTCGTTAGTATGGGAAATGGCTTTGTTAGATAGACTATTAGCACTACTAATTTCGTATAATAGTTCTAAATTGATATAGTTAATTAAAATTGGCTTATTTTTGTATGAGTAAGCTGATTTTGTAGTACTTTTCTATTAATAGGGACCAATTTGTTTCTTGATATGATACATATAAGAGATGGTGGTTTTGTTACAATATAATGTTCTTTTACGAAATCCATTACTTCGAATTTTGTATCTTAACTTTTTATAAAATAAATATGAAATAAAAAAAATTATAAATTTGAAATAAATAAATGAAATTGTTATAATGCAGCTGAAATAAATTTAATGTAAAAAAATTTAATAAAAAAAATGTAAAATAAATGTTATTATAATGCAGCTGGCATTATGGCACAAAATAATTATCCAGTTAATCTTTATGCCATAAGCAAGGGGTGCACCTCTGTTACGCCTTTAGCACTACCCAGGAGGCACGTATAGTTTGAAGATATGCTACTTACGCGAGTAACACTACACCCACAACTCTCTACGATCCTATTAGACCGGGACCTATGGTTTAAAGTGGATTCGAACCACTACAAACGTCCAAAATTTATATCGTGCGTAAGAAAGGCATTTTAGTACTTTTCGGTATAAATTTTATTATTAATCAAATTATTTTATACGTTAAATAGAATTGAATTTCTGACTTTCATATGTACTTTAATTTTGAGAATTTGAAATTCTCATTGCACATGTTTATATCTTCGATTCCACTGTATTTGTCTTGTATCATATTTTTTATTGATCAGTTTTAATGTTTCTGTGTTCCAATTAATTGCATTTTTATCTTCATTTATGTGCAATTTTGTCATTGAATTTCACTTTTCTAATAATCGATTTAAACTTTGGCGAGTAATTTCAAATTTGAAAGAAAAAAAAAAGTGCAGCATTTACCAAGTACCAGTCCAGAACATATGCATGCATTTGGAGAGGTGTCTCATTTCAAGCACTTAACTTTCCATGTCTGTCAGCAAACACAGTACTTTAAAAAGTATATTCGTTTACAATCTATTATGAAATGAGAAAAAAAAGGGGGAGGGGGTACGAGAGGTATATATGAAATTTCTAAGGGGTGGGGTGGCAGCAGATGCAGAACGGTGCTGTTAGGCGTGTAAAAACGCACGAGAAAACTGCGCGCGCACGTCTCAGACAGCTGTAGAGCACCACTGTCGTTCCGAAATTCAAAAGATATTCCCTTTCCCCCCTCTCTCATCAAACAGACAGAGGATCGTATTGAATGTAGTACTTCAGTTCCTCCCTTAGAGAGTAATAAAGTGAAATTTAATAAAAAAAAAAAAATAAAAAAGGGAATTTTAGAGTCCCGTTTTAATCGAATCCTTGATGTACTGTGGGGCATGGCGAGTGATTTTTTCAAATTGGGTACCCATATCGCATTTCATGGGCACAGAGCGTATGGCGAGTGGATGAAAGAGAGGGATTGTTCGAATTTTATAGAGGGCTTGAAAGTGTGTGGGTGAATGAGTGAAATTGTGTGATGACCCTTTTCGCTATCCCTGCCATGGCTGGTGGGAATTTTTGTAATCGATAGAAATCAAGCATGATGTGCCATGATGTCTGCTGTGTTCTGATTAAGTTTAAAGATCTTAATGAAGTACTAAATCATTGGAAAATAATACCATATATTCTGAAGAAAATTTTATAAAAATAGCAAAAGCTTAAATTTACTTTGAAAATTAATAACATTGATAATATAAAGCATTAGTAATTTATCCATTATATGAGCCTATGTATTTGAGTAACAATAAAAAAAATTAATTTAATATTTACATCAATATATAATGGAAATTTTGGCAGTAAATTGTAATATTTAAAAGGGTGGTTTTTACCTCTATAATAATAATGATAATTTAAAAATCTTAGTGAAGTAATTAAAATCATTGAGAAAATAGCATGGACCAGGAAGAAAGTCTTAAAAATAGCAAAGGCTTAAATTTACTTTGAAAATTAATGACGTTGACTGAAACATTAGTTATTATTTTTTTTTTATCCATTAAATGAGACTATGTATTGTGAGTATCAAGAAAAAAATTAATTTTAATATTTACATCGATACATATATTGGAAATTTTGGCAATAAAGTGTAATATTTAAAAGGATGGTTTTAGGCTCTATGATAGTAAACATCACGGAAACTTTCTAATAAAATTTTATAATTTTTACATGTTGTTACAGTAATGACGATTCCTTTTTTTTTTTTTTTTTTTAAAGGGGTCTGATGGCCAAGTGGCTAGCGCTCTGGCGCTCGGTATTTTGAGAACAATAGTTTTTGTTCTGTAACTTTTAAAATCCTATTACCTAGTGTGTTCATGATATTGTGTTGTGTGATATCCACCAAAGATAAGAGTCTTAAGTACTTGCCTACCTGATTTGCATCGATTAAATAAACCAATATTTTGATGGGGCGGAGTGTTTCGCGCTCAGTGCCACAGATTTCGGATTCGAGTCCCGACGGTGATATGGATGTTTGCAATGGGTCGGAATCCACTTTAAAGCGTAGGTCTCTGTCTAATAGGATCGCAGAGCGTTGTGGGGTAGCGTTCCTCGCGTCCGTAGCATATCTTCAAGCAACACGTGCGCCCTGGGTAGTGCTAAATGAGTAACAATCCCAGCAGCACTTGCTTATGGCATAAACATAACTGTCTCTGTATTGCATTAGTTTTTCTTGAAAATATCAAAGTTGTCAAATAATTAAGTGAAATAGTATTGTCATGATTTATTAATCGAAGGATTGATCACAAACAAACAACTTCGCAAACAATTGATAGATATGGTAGATCTTTTAGAACTATGGATTTGTAATTTATATGTTAATAATTAATCCATACCATCAATTTGAACATTTAAATTCTGATTTTTTAAAATTCAGTTCTGTTCTATCGAGTAAATTGAAACATCTGCGTACTTCTCGGTTGATAACGTGCGACTTGTTTTCATCAAGGTGTGCAAGCTTTCAGACCATTTTTTTTTTTTATTTTTAGTTCTTTTTATTTAAAAAAAAAAAAAAACTGACAATGTCTACTATCTACTACTAGCTAAACAAACCGGAAAGTTGGAAGAGAATCTGTTTGTATCGCAGATAGCTTTTCTGTTTGGGAAATTTGATACCGAGATTGCAATCAGTTAATCCCTGCTCAAAGCGAGCTGATCCCCCTTCACTGATAACCGTCGCGAACAAGATGCTTATTGCTTATCTGCTTTTTATCCCCCTTTCTAAAATAAACAGAAAATAAGTTTTTTTAAAAGATACTTTTCTCTTTATATGTAGATTTTATTTCAGATATGCTAATATTATCGTGGAACAAATTGAACAAATTAATTTAACAAGGAGATACACATATAAAAAGAGATAAAAAGCATGATAATTTCAAACAATTTTACATTGCTGCAGATAGCATTATATTTTTATTATTTTACTTTTGATATTCTTCAAAAAATTTTTTAAATGATCAAATTTACTTACTTGCGCATTATATTTTTAAGAATCTTCTTCACTGGCATTTATATGGGGCCTGAATGGCTCTGGTGCTCGGTACCACGGGTTTCAGGTTCGAATCCCGGCGGTGCCATGGATGTTTGTAGTGGTTCGGAATCCACTTTAAAACTGTAGGTCCCGGTCTGTTTAGCCTAAAGTGTGCATAAGATGACCGTAGAGCGACAAACAAACCAAACCTATCTTCACTGGCATTACAGTCTTGTAGAGTTTTGAGCCTCCAACACAACAGCTCTCCATCTGTCTCGCTCAATGTCAATCTCTTCCAGTTAATAATTTTCAGTTATCCAAGATCCTCTTCTTCCCTCCTCTCTGTGATGTACTTTCCCAGCCAGCTGATTCTCTGTGATTTGATGCATTTCACAATGTCTCTATTTTCAATTAGGTGTTCAGTTTCTTTGCTTGGTCTTCTAATCCGTATATTATTGTCAACTCTTTGTCCAAAAAAATTTTTCTCTCAAAGGCCCTGATGTAATCTATGTTCTTAATTTTTAAGAGACAGCGAAGAAAAAAAAAATACGATTTAGATAACAAAAATAAATTGATAAAAAGCAAAAATTTTAATTTTATTCTTTGTAAACTTAAAAACGCTTTCATAATAGTCAACTCTTTTTATTCCCATAGAAGATTAAATTTTTCAACAATGAACAGCTCCAGCCGGCATATTGATCTTGAAATAAGACAAAATGTATTAAATTTTTGTGGCACATCAGTTCATCGTCATTATGTAGTCTTCCATTTATGTCACCGGGTGAAAGCTTTATAAGTTCCCTTCTAGGAATAATTTAGAATAACTGCACTTCACTGAAGAAAACATTGTAAACTATTGAGCAAACAGTTTGATTGTGGATGACAGAACTCACCCTGTTATAATCATCATCGGTTCTTCTAGTTTTAGAACTATGCCTGCAGCGTAAGACTACCAGAAAATTAGATTCTTCACTCCAGGTGCAGAAGACCACTTTACGACTGAAAGCGAACCACTGAACAACCAATCAAACAAAAAATGAATAATATTACAAATAATTGTCAATAGTTCTTATAAATTATTCATTAATTAATCTATTGTTATCAATCATTTTTACTTTATTAACGATTAGTTTTATCGTGATTTAAAGTGCATAAACTTATGCAGCATAAAAATCAAACCCTGTTAGGTTTTTTAATAGAGTTAAAAGTAAAAAGAGCTAAAACTGAGGTATACATAATATGGAATGTAAATGGTGCATTTATAAAAGAAAAAGAATTATATTCTATTTAATTTATATGTAATTTAGACTTACGTATTGTATAATACATATATAATCAAGATATAAAAATATTGGTTTTAAGCTAAATGATATAGGATATGAAAATGGAAAATGTAAATAATTATTTAAAACGAAATTGTTAAACATTTTTGCATTTCATCATTTATTTAATTTTTTAATGAAATAATGCAGCATGAAATTTTTTTTTAATTTGGAAAGTTGAGATTAGCGATATTGCTGGTTTATTTTTCAATTAATATATTCAATATTAATATATTTTTATTTTTTAAAAAAAATTTGTTTTATTCATACCATGTAAAACCCAGAAAAAAATATTTAGGACCATTTTTTTTTTTCTTTCGTTTCAACGAAAAAGATGGGAGGGGGAGTTCGAACGGATCGTTCCGAAAGCTATCGTTTTCAGTTGTTGACAATGCAGTCGGGAGAAACTGATTTTTATCGTTCCGTGAACAAACGGATTAGCGGAATATTTCCCGAAAGAAGCTCCTGTAATCCTCCAGTTTTTTTCGCAAACCGTCTCGTCCTTTTCATCATCTGCCGTGCTGTGGGTGACATCTTTCGATACGCCCGTACTTTGCAGATGGCGGCGGAGATCGCTCAACACAGAACTGAAAAAAAAAAAATCGTTATTTTTGATGCATTTATTTTTTAAGCTGACATGAATTATGTGTATAAGATAAAAAGTAGTCAAAAATAATAGTAATAAGTTGTCACATGAAAATCCATTTAGTTCAAAATTTAAGATGCCATTTCTTTTTTATCTCGTAACAAATGTAGTATAATATGTAATAACCTTTACTCTGAAATTTTTTAGAATTACAGATTTTTTTCATAAAGCCGAATACGAAAGTACATAATTTTTATAAAAATAATATTAAAGAGATAGTTCTCTTGAAAGCCGAAGGAAATTAGGGGGCGGAAAGGAATACTTATACAAATAACAAAGAAAATAATTATAACATCGTGAGGGTAGCTTTTTCAAGGAATATGTATCAGAGCATGTTATAAACTTTGTTATTTCTGCTTGATAAGTGATTGGTTCAGATGAAAAAATGACATAGATAGCGACATATACCGATGGCATGGCGTAGACAGAGTAACATTCCTTTTAGGATCAGTACAGTATGGGATTGGTTTGGTTTGTCGGTCTACGGTCATTTTGAGCACACTTTGTGGTAATTAGACAGGGATCTACAGTTTAACGTGGATTCCGAACCACTAACAATCTTACGCATTACTATTAACACACTTATTGGCAGTGTAGCCTGTTTTGTAAAGCAAACAACGAGTGACGTGATAAATCCTTGTGACTGTTTATAATAATAAAACTATTAAATGAGTGATTGGTTCACCGATTACGATGAATTATTTGTATACAAAGTATACAAATAATATAAGCAGTATCTGATGGGTATATATCATCCAATTTACTACCCACAAACATTTCTTCGCCAGTACTTTTTTAATCTGTAATCTCCATCACTCTCTTAAATTTTGTCTTTAATAGAGACAAAAATCATTGAGTAGATACATAATCAATTATAGACAATAATCAGGATTTGAAAAATCATTTGTATGTTGAGAACAAAGAATAAATCAGAAAAAATCTCTGAAATTAAAAAAAAAAAAAAAAAAAAAATACAAAATATTAACATTGATTCTGGTTATGATATTTAAATATCTACTTTGATCATTTAAAGCATTAATTAGCGAAACAATACAAACCTGTGTAGAAAACCTGGAGTCGTGGATATTTATGTGATGTTTTCCCATTAAAGACTGATGCTAATTCATTCCAGTATGGTCTAATTAGTCCAAATTGTGCAAACCATTGCAGTAATGCTTGCACGAAGAGGCGGACATCTGATTGTGAAGGATAATTTTAACATTATTTTAAATACTAAAAATAATAAAATCCTGAATTATCAAAAGAAGGGGGAAAAAAAGCATATGAATGCAATTGAATGATTTTTCCAATTGCAATTCTGCAATTTTTTTTCCTTGCCCTAACTTTAATCTGCAGGCAAAGCCATCGTTGCACGACCTTGATCCTTAAAATATGCTTCATTCTCACGAATAGTGCAGACGGAAAACCACTTCAGCTCCAACCGCAATTAAACATGCGCCTTTCAATACCCGGTTAATTCTCCCCCTCTCTGCAAGTGAGTTCGAGGATTTTGGGTTCCTCTTACCCAGCAGAGGCAATTGAATGAAGTAAAGGCTGGATTTAACCATTTTACTCTCCTGAAAAATATATTTGAATTAGAAATAGTTAAAATTTTGTTAGATGACAATGAATATCATGATTGTGATTGTCGAGTTACTTTGTTTTTAACTGGATTCGGTATTTAATTGTTTTTTACCTTTTTTTTTTTTTCAAAAACTTTCTAAAGGTAACTTTTTTATGACATTTTGATATTTATTTATTCTAATTACAACGTTTATTATGAGGCGAGTATGACTCACATCATAATAAATGACCACGGGGTATCTAAGTGGACAAACATTTAAAATGACAACTGCCTATGATTGTATCAATTTTATGTAATTTGATTTTTTTTTTTGTAATTTTCCGGTTTATTTATAGATATATAAATATTCAAAAGTTGGATTTCTTAAGGTTGGTTTCTCTTGGTTGGGTAATAAATTATACTGTAAATTCCAGTGTACATGTTTGAACGTTTTAATACAATTAATTATATTGGTATATTAGCGATTAAGTTTTTCCTGAAAACTTAATCGCCATTGATTATTAGACCGGGACCTACCGCTTAAAGTAGATTCCGAACCACTACAAACATCCATAGATGATCATACGACATTTCCTTTTGAATTTTATGTTGAAATTTTTCTAGAAAGTAGTGTACTACGGGGAAAAGGGGTTCTAATTTCTTCTAAGGACAGTTCCCGAACATTTAGCATGTAATTCATAAAATTTCATCGTCAAAAGTTTTTGCCATGAGCCTCCACATATGTGAGCGGCCTGATGGCCAACTCTGGCCGTTGGTACCGAAGGCTTCAGGTTCGAATCCTGACAGTGGCATGGATGTTTGTTGGTGGTTCGGAATCCACGTTAAACTGTAGGTCCATTTAGCCTAAAGCGTGCATAAGATGACAAACTAAACCAAATCCACGTATCTGAAGTCGGGACATGCGCTATGGTCCAGCACTTACTTCACCGACATCCTCACACTTTTCCCTACTCCCACTGAAATCCCTGCGGATTAATTTTTTTTTTTCCTCCCTCGCATCTTTTGCATATGGATTTATTCTGACTAACTTTCTCATTCCCGTTTTCCGACTGAAGTAGAAGTCCCCCGAACCCTGGGTTATTAAAGAGGGAGGGAGGGAAGAAGGCGCAAATTGCAGGGAGGGCGCTTCCAGGGGCAAAGGGGGCGTCTAATCTCTCTATTGACAAAGTTAATTCCTGCCCTCCGAGAAGCATTTTTGGAGTCCGGGTCACTCGATGACGTGATTTAAATGCGCCCCTTGTTTCTCCGGTTACTGTTTTACACGTGACGCAACAGTGTGCGCCGGGCGTAATTACACGCCCGGACACGAGTCCATTGGCTGATTGACGGGTCGCGTGCAAGGTACCCGTTTAGATGAGGTGACGGATAAAAGGACCCGGTTTTTAATGTTGAGTATCAGATTTGTAGCCGCCGTGTTTCTTTGCCTTGCATTTGTTACGACTGGAGGGATTTTGTTTTATTTATTTATTTATTTCGCTGACTTGCGTGTATAATTCTTTTTTTTTTTTTTTTTTTTTTTATGCCTTTCAAGTATCAATAACGAAATGGGATGTTGAAATTTGGTTTACAAATTTATCAGTCAGTTTTCTATTAGTCAAATTGTTTTTATTATACCGTATTAAACATACAGTTTGCATTAGGAGCATTAGTTCCCCCGAAATTTCTAAGAAGCAAACCATTCTGAATATTTGGCGCTGTCGGTTCCGAAAATTTTATGTTACCATCCCAAAAATTTTCATCTTTTCCAAAGTTTCACTGATTCTCTAATTAATGTGCATCAAAAAATTCACATGGCTTTTGTAAGCAATAATAAAAGCGAATATATTAAGCGATTTTTATGTTTTCCTTCAAATTTTATGTTGGAAAGGGTGTGAGGGGATGTGTTTAATTTGTTTTTATGCCTGAAAAAATTTATATGTGGTTCAAAAAATTTCAGTGGTACTCACATTCACACCTGCTATATAATCTCTGTTGCAAAAATTGAAAAAGAAATGTATATATAGTTTGTATTTATAATGCTTTAAACAAGAATCGGAGATGACTGTAAAAAATTGAGTGAAAAACTCGCAAAGAAGCTGTTGCCAATTTTAGATTAAGAATTGGACACGACTGTCTGGGCAAATATCTGGTCAAAAGAAGGGACTGTGAACTTTGATATATAGTATGTGCCTTATGTAAGTCAGAGAAAATACTTGAGATAGTGTGATACTACTTGTTTACTCGGGAGTGGATTCTATAACAGAATGATACAATTAACAGTAACTTACAACAGAATAGTGATCTGTGTACTCTTTACTGGAAGGCCACAGAAAGCATGTCCTGATCACACAAACTTTTATTATGGTACTTCGAGTCTTTTAAATTTTTATCCTTAAATCATTTAACTTGTTTTTAAAAATTTTTAAGGTCTTTTGGCCGTTTTTTGTTAAGAATGTCTGGTCTTTTCCGTTGTGATTTTGGTTTATTTATATGTTATTTTAGTTTTACGTAAGTGTCCAAATTCTTATGGATTGAGTTCTAATATTAGGTAACAACAACAATATAATGCTATAAACACAAAATTTTATAGATAGCATATCAATTCAGTATATTATTATTACCTGTTAATAATAAATTTTCTTAACTTATTTGTATCGTTCATTGCAGCCATTTGATTTGCTTCAAGTACTACAAAAACATGTTAGATATATGTACTATAAAATTGAAATATTAAAAAAAAATTCTGCAAAAAATATATTTATTTAGTAGATGAAGAAATAGATTAATAGTTTACACGAGTTTGATTGAGGTGATTTTGAGCCTTTAATTGACATAACTATAATTAAGGGGCATCCTTTAGGATTTTGTTTTTATAAGTTAACAATCAGAATCTTTCATAAATCAGATACTCAAAGCAATAATAATAAATTGTTGGTTTTCTATAATCTGTTTTCAAATAAAATTATGATCTAAACTTAAAAAACAATTTTTTTTTTTTTTTCCTGTGCTCTGAAAAAAAACAACTCATTCCTAACTTCCAAAAATTACAAAGCATCCAGGATTATTTTGGTAGGTAATGGAAGTGACTGAAGCGGGAAAAATCAGAGCGAGCGGTACTGCACGTCGAGTTGACAACTAGCAATCAAACCAATGAGTAATTCGAAACTGAAGCCTGCATAGGAGGGGAGGGTATCGAATTTCGTACGATGGGGTACACGTGTCATCACAGGGTGGACAATGTTGAATTGTGTAAAATGTCACTTCTAACATTAGTGTACGAATAGAATAAAGAAATAAGGATGGGGGGGGATATTTTAAAAATACAATTTCTGAAAACTAGAGCTGTGTAGTTTGAATTATAACATTAAGATAATAGAAATGAAAAAAATTGCATGTCTGATAAGGGAAATTCTTGTTTTAAATTATATCAATAATAGATTTAGTATGTTAAAGCAGTAATTTTGGCAATCTTTATAAAATATTACAGACACTTACAATTTTATAGGGTGATGAATGTAATATTGAATGATTTCTACTAACAGAAAATAAAAAATAATGAAAACAAATTAGAAAAATTTGAGATGCAGTAAAAGAAAATGTAAAGATAATTCGTAATAAATTTAAGTGACCAAATCTAACTTAATTTTAATTAATATGTGTATAATGTCGAAGTTAAATGACGTAATGAATCAAAAATTAGTTAATTAATAAATTAATAATTAAAATTAAATTTTGTTAAATTAGATTTGATTACTGAAACTAAAAATACATTTTATGAGTGCGAATTATATTTCATTTCAGTGTATCACAAATTTTGTAATTTATTTAATATGCTTTTTTTTTTTTATTTGTCATTTTATATATATGTTATAGATTAAATGTTGCCCATCTTCATATAAACAAACAAATTTCATGCTTTATTTATATATATGTATAGGTATAATCATAAAAAATCTCATTAAAAGTTTTTTCTATTCTAAAGAATACAAAGGTGAAATCTCCAATAAGATTTGTAGATTAAAGTCATAATATAAATTTTTCATCGATCGACTAAGGATTGTATATAAGGATAGTCAATTTAACCAAAAAGATTTTGGTCTGTACAGATTTTGTACTCAATGGAAAAAGAAAGGTTTTTAATAATCAATTGCCAAGTTTCGATTTTAATTTAATTAGTATTAATACTTAATAAAAATCCAATTCCAAATTGGACAACATCAAAATAATCCCAAAAATCTGCTCTTAGTACTACAAATCGGAAAAGCAACGGAAAAAGAACCAGGCAGTTGAATCTCTTCTGCATCTATGCAGTTCTAAACATACCGATTTGTTAATAAATCGAACGTTTTAAAAAGACGGAATAATAATAAAAAAAAATTTAATTCAGTAGAATTTTATATAAAGAACGATTTCCTTTCAAAAAGCATCAATAGGGGTTGGGAGTTCAAAAATCGAACGCTTCTTCCCATTCTTCGAACAAAAAAGCCCTCCCTTTCCCGATCATACTTAATAATATATGCGATGTTGGCGCCAAGAGACAAAAGTTCGAAAACCCCAGATTTAACATTTAATCTTTTGATGGGATTAAATTCGGTGGATAAAGGATTTCAAAGCAGAGAATTTTAATGGGAGCAGCCCGTTGCCAAGGTGATCCCGCAACGGGGTCCTAACTTTTCAAAATGGGATGATGGGGGGGATTAGGATAGTTTAGTGCAGGAATTAACAATTAGTCTCGGGGGATTTTAGAAACTATTCAGTTTCGGGGGAAAAAAAAAAAATCTGTTGAAAGTGTGAGAAAATCCGTTCGAAAATTTTGAAGGATTCTAGCGAGCGAAAGAGAAAATTAGAATTTGTGACTGTAACTGTTTTAAAAGTTGTTAATTTCATAAGTGTAGAATTTATTGTGAAATAATTTAAAGTGTTCTATAATTTAATACTATATTTGTTTGCCCATCCTAGAAAGTATAAAGGACAGCATATGTATAGGCCAGGTATAAGTTATCATGTATAGTTCGTTAATTTCATATCTTTATTTTAATGAAGCCTGATGGCTAGCACTTTGGTGCTCGGTAAAACAGGTTTCAGGTTGAATCGGTGACATGGATGTTTGTAGTGGTTCGAATCCATTTTAAACCTTAGGACGTGGTCTAATAGGATCGTAGAGCATTGTGTGTGGGGGGGGGATTACTCGCGTCCGTATCTTCAAGCTACATGTCCCTTGAGTAGTGCTGAAAGTGAGTAAAAGTGGTGCAGCCCTTGATTATGGCATAACGATAACTCTCTGTATTGCTAGCTGTAAAAAAAAAAATCTTTATTTTAATATTGTATTTTTAATGTTTTCTTTTAAAAGGAATTTTTTAACGATGTGTAAATTTTCTATTTATTATTTATAAATAAATTAAATTTTTACTGATATTGTTCAATTGTACATTTAAAGTTATAATTTTTTTTTGAAGTAATTTCGATTAAGCAAGATTAATTTTAAATAATTATAAACTCCACATTTTTATTTTATGAAAATTAAATTTATTTGAAGAAATATATACTTTTTTTTTTTTTTTTTTTTAGACTTAATCATTCGGTGAAATTAGTTAATAATTTTCTAGATGCATTTATTTGGTAATTGACTTGACTGCATTTTTCAAGTTTTTTGAATAGAATGTAATAAAAAGACTAATATATATATATATAGATAAATATAATATTAACTGAATTTTGTTTATAAGATTTTGCTTACCATCTCTTTTTAATGAATGTTTTCTTTCCTTTTTGCAGGCTCGGAAAAAACAGAGTGAGCTAAGTCCGGATCGTGCAGGTTCTGCAAGCAACTGAGAGATAGAACTTTTTCTTTTCATTTAAAACCGGTGTGCCCGACCAATGTTTTCTCTGCGATCAACATGTTTTGTGTCTCATCCATTTTATTTCCTTTCAAATGTCTCCACCGGTATCTACATAACTTAACCTCTGCATACTTCACAATACTAAATGGATATACATTCGTCTCTTCATTAGATTTGCTTGCACCTCTCTGTCTGTATAAATGGCCATAGATGTTTTTTTGCCAAAATTCTTTTGCTGATTTCAATTTAAACTATTTTCTCCTATTAAAATTGAACATGTTCAAGGAACTTGAATTTTAACTGCCAGAGTTGCTGAAAGTAATGAAATCTCTGTAAAATTGACTTTTTTAAGATTTTAGTTGAATATTTTGTTTTTAATACTGGTATCTGTTATCATTCCATTGTTAGCTTTAGATATCAAAAATTCTTGTTTATGTTACCATTACTAAGTTTGGATTGAGAATATTTTGATAAAAAGATCATTATAAGCAGCTTTGCTTTGAAATTTCTGTAAAATTGTCTTTTTTTAAGATTTTAGTTGAATAGTTTGTTTTTAAAACAGGTAACTCATTTCATTGTTACCTTTAGATATCAAAAACTCTTGTTTATATTTTTTTACTAAGTTTGTATTATGTTGTAATATCATTATAAACAGCTTTATTTGTAATGTCACAATATTGAAAAGAATGAGTCAACATGCGGTATCTAAGTTAGTTTTGTTTTTTGTGATACTTTTTATTTAAATACCAGATTGTAGTTATTTACGTATGTTTTAAAGTAATAATTTGGTCAGTATATTACTATTTTGTGTCATTTCTTTTAATATCAATGAGTTTTTAATAATTGCAACTCTTTTAAATGATCTTTCATTTTAATGCTTATTTTTTTACGATTTACCCTCCAATTTTTAACTGTTTTTTATAACTGTATATAAATATTCACGTTAGAAACTTTTATGAATATGCATGCAATAGTATTTTCAACTTTTAGTTCATTTTCATTGCAAATGCACTTAAATATATAAATTTAATTAATTGTTAAAACTTAATGTTACTTATTATTTATATTTGTATTCCTTACTGTTGTTACTTTTTTTAATATGTTGCATATATAGTTTTAAATTAGAATTAAAATAAAAATAACAATGCATCTAATTTACAAGGAATACATATTTTAATAATGAGAATTCGTGTAGAGAAGTATGAATTTTTTTGTTCATTCATTTGATGAGATTTTTAAGCTGGCTTAGAATTACAGCTGTTTTTCGTCTCTGTAAATATAAGTGTGGATACTTTCAACAATTTAATGCAATACTAATCTTCGATGTAGATTTGAGAGTTTTGAATCTTACTTGTTGTGTAAATTGTTTAAAAGCTGGACACCAAAATAGAGGAAAAAAGTGTCGTCTGGTACGATATATTGTTTATATTGATGATATTCCCTAGTCTAGAAAACTTGTGATTGTAATGGTGTTATGTCGACCATTTTGTATGCTGTGTTTATTGTACAGAGATTTCTTTTTACTTATTAATAAAATGGGGAAAGCAGAATTCTGTGTGCTTTTATTTATGTGTGTTTATGTATGTACCATAAAAAAAAAAATCAATACATCATTCAAGTTCTGCTGGTTGCTGTAAATGAATGAATCGATCTACACTAGCACTTAAAATTTGGATTCAGTAAGATTTACAAACTAACTGATTTTAAGAATAGCTTATAACTCCACATCAGAATTAAATGATAAAATATGCTTATTTGGGGACAAGTATTGTTAATTAAAAGAAACTAGAATTTTTAAAAAAAAAATTTGCAATAAAATGATAAAAAATTTAAATTAATTGCTTGATTTGAAATTTTCTATTTTTTAAGTATTGAAAAATAATCTGATTAAATTAAAGGACCAAAAGTTCAGCGAGTCGAATATAGGAGGACTATAAGAGCGTATGTCGTTTATACTATAATTCTCCTTCAGCTATGTCGTTGTCATTTATTTGTTTGCTGTCCAACAATACACACACACATATAAAATATATATATATATATATATATATATAATTTTCATGTGTCGAATAGAACATTTCATTCACTACTCATCTAATTAAAAAATAAAATATTCTTTTTTATTTAATTGTTTTATTATAAATTGATAATCATCAGATAATTAAGATTAATTATATCAAATTACAAATATTGCTTTTGTCAATTTTTTAATATAATAGGACTTATAATATAATCTAACTTATAATTTAAAAGTTGAATTAGCTACAAGTTTAGGGTTGCCTATTGTCTTATCTCTAATTGTCGATATTGATTATAGCTTGGATAGATAAATTATAGAGCCTAATAATATACTGCATAATAATAATAATAATATATTGCATTTTAAATCTTGTTAATTATCTAATTATTAAAATATGTAGTCATTTAATGTGCGAAAAAGTAATTTTTCTTTAATAATATGCATTCGTTAAAAATATAGTTGATTTATCCATCATGAAAATACATTTATTTACATGGTGATTAACAAGAACAGTTGAATTATTTGTATTAAACATTTATGTATATAATCGATATTTAAAATATATACGTATATAAATATAGCTAATATAACCAACAGGAAACCCTCTTCTGAATTTATTTTATTGAACATTACTCTTTATAAAAACGTCATATTTTCATACTTGTTCCACCTCATAGAGTTTTGAAGTCAATAACCTACGTGTGCATGGGAATTGGGAAAATGCCTTTTTAAACAACCTTTTTTTCCAGGCACTGCAAAGATCGACGCTTGAGGCCAAGTATTATGTCCGAAAAGGCAGTCAAAAAACACAACAACAGCTGGATATAAAACCCCCAAAGGTGCAAGGGCAGGGGCCCTATTATGAGCGTCTCACTTTCGAGGTCCTTTCAAAGGCCACCCCTTCACAAACGATCTTTTTGAAAAGAGAGGGGTGGACGAGGAATTGACCAGAGGGCGGAAGTCATCATCAATGAGTTGTCCCTTAGTGACTTTTTTCTGCTAGTAGCACCCATTAATGTCCAGTTTGAAAAAGATATAAATTCCCCCTCACCCACCTTTTTTTTATGCAAAGATCGATGACTGCAGACATTCTGTTAAAAGGGGTAAAGTTACACTTACGTCCATAAAAAGAAGTATCATCATTTTGATGGATTAATCACTTCTTCATTTTTGCAATAAAGATATAATTTCCTCAAACGTGCTGATGTCCAGTGTAACTGAAGTTTTGACAGAGATGTAAAGGGATGAATGGTGAGAAATTTTCTATGATATATAGAATATTACTCAAATATCGTTGTAGGTTACTTCTGATCTTTAGAAATATAGAGTTGGTGCATAATTGTCAGGCGTTCTAGAACACTATTTATTATGAAAAAGGAAATGACCAATGAGTATTATTCGACAAGCATTTTTATAACCTAAAATAGAAGGATATTTTCATTCATAAATTTATAAAATATTGTAAATTTTTATTAAAATATAACACGTCAAAGAAACGTCAATAATTATGCACCAACCCTAAATATATTAATTTCAAATAAAATTACTGCAATTTTATGAAGTTCACTTTTTTTTTCCTCCCTTCTTCTCATTTGGGTTGCATGTTTGTAATTTTCGTCACACGCATCATAAAAGGACATGTTATTCAAGGTGAAATTTCTATAATTTACTTTAGTTCGATAGGGAGAACTTATTAAATATTTTCGAATAATCTGAAAATATTTTCTAGTCCAATATATATTAAAGATGGAGAAGGTTTTCATTATGTATTCATCAATTTTTTTAAACCAAAATTGTTGATTATTGAAGGAAACTCATTTCAAAATATGAAAAAATGTAAACAAAGTCTGTATTTGAAAATAATTATATTTTCACCTTTTAGAAATTCCTTCTACTTGAATGAACACTTAATAAGGTTAGTTGGATTAAGAAATATAGCTATCACTATTTTTACTTGTTTATCAAGAAAGAAAAAAAAATCTTAATTTTAAGGTAATTTTTTAATAGCTTTTATTCCATTAAAAATTACTTTTGATATTTTTTAGGAAGACTATAAAATATTAGTAAAATTTAAATACTAAATTTAATAAAAATTAAAATTAAAAAAAAAAAATAACTAAAATACTACAATAATAGTAAATTAATTAGTAAATAAAATAAGTATTAAAACATCACAAATAAGTATTAGTATTAAAATACTACATTATTTTTTTAAATGTATTATTCCAAAAAATTTTAAAAAATTTTCTACAAAATGGGTCAATATTGTGTGATGTGATAATCTAGTTTACTCTAGAAGTAAAACTAAAATCTGAAAGAAATTGTATAAAGAGAATTTTGTAACAAAAGTTCATAATACAAATCTATACCACAGAAAATTGTTACATCTGGGGGGAAAAATATAAAAACATATTTCTTGAAAACTTTTTCTTGAAGTAAAATAATGTTATGAACTAATCGCAAATACAAGATAGTTATCGCTTAAAATGTAAATAGTTTTTATCAGAATACTTTTTTTAGAATGGTTTATGCATGTCAAGGGAAACATCTCAACTCTTCACATAAGATAACGAAAAGGAGTGCTTCTGTATCTACCACTTAGAAACCTTACTATGACTTTCCGCAGCCCGGGCTAGCTCAGTCGGTAGAGCACGAGACTCTTAATCTCGGGGTCGGGTCTGAGCCCCACGTTGGGCGGGTGTTATTTTTTTTACCAGAATTCATTATTATAATACGTGCAGATATCATAAAAAAAAAAAGTTAGTTCATGTTCTTCGAAATTGAAAATTATGCTTTTTCCGGTATATATATTATTCGAATTACAAAAGCTAACAATTAAAATCTTTTGTTGATGAAGAAAAATTAATGTAAAAATCATTATAAATAATGTAGAAAAATTACCGTGGAACACAGATGGTGAGTAATTTTTTAAAAGAAGTCATCTAAAAGAATAATTATAAATTTTTAATTAATCACTATTTGAATAACTAACAATTATTGATACGCTTTCACTTAAAGACAAAGTAAATATGTATATATATATGTTTTTGTTTGCATTAACTAATATTTCTAAGAATTAAAATTTGAAGTGATGGTGATATTTTAAAAATTTTTTATAAATTTTTTTCTTAGTTTTGATTTTTAATAAATGTTTGTAAATAAGCAATATAAATTAATACTTTTAATCAATTCAGTTATAAAGAAATCACTAATTGTGATTTAATTATTAAAGTAAAGTAACTAAAGTATTAAAGCGTTAATAATTTTTTTTTTTTTAAATTAGAATTAAAAGACACTCTTGATTTACGACAGTCATTACAATAGAACTCTGTTTTTGAAAAAAATTTATTGTTGTAATATAAAATTTTTAATAATTATTTTTATAAATTTTTTTTCCTCGAAAAATTATAATAATTATGAATTAGAATACAATTCTAAGGTAGTTAATGACAAGACAAAAAAAAAGAAAATAACTAATTTTTGCCCTCTAAATTAAAAAAAATAGTAATAATATTTTGTAACTTTCTTTTTAAAATTAACAAAGAAATATATGTGAAAGAAAAAACAAACACTTAGTATATATAAATATATATGTGTCATTAAAAATGTGATAAAAAACACTTTCTAATTACAACACGTATTCTCTTTTCTTAATACAGGAGAACAAAGGCTTTTAATTTATTCACATATACAACATTTATTTAGAACAATATTTTTTCTTTCACACAATATAAGGTGAAAAATAAGAAATGCTCAAATAATCAGGAATAAGACAATTTATAAAAATGCTACTTGTAATTGATCTTTCTTAATTAAATAAAAAATTTAAAATGAAAATTTAAATGAAGCCTTGTATAATCAGCTCTTATATAATTCATAAATTGAGTAAACTACTATTATTTAAGAAAAACCCATTGTATATTAAAGGTGGTGTCTCCCTCGTTTTTGAAAACGAGATTCGTACCTGGCCTGTTTTCCTGTTTGCTAACTGGGCAAGCTATCACTAAGCCACGAATTAAGCTTGTATTAATGTTAATTAATAAATTTCAAGAAGTGGCAACAACTAATAAATGTTGAATAAATTCGTTTCTTGAAAGAAAATGGTTTCTCGAAAAGCTACGCAGCATTCAGCTGAATTATTGTGAATTTTCAAATTGTGTAATAAAGTAAATTATATTTTATCTCACTAAAGAAGTCGACTTCAAATATAAAGGTAAGTGCAACATTTCCTTTCATGCATTTAATGTACGCTTGAAAAAGAGGAAGGAGGAGAGACAAAAAGAAACAAAACTTCGTATTTTAAAGTATTTTTTAAATATATTTTAGGATTCGGAATTTCGTCAAATCGCGTATTAAAAACTCTTGTAAATCTGATGGGGAAAATAAAAAGAGATATATAAACTCATATTTATTTACCCTCTTTATGATGAATATATATATTTAAATTTAGATTTATGTAGATCAAATTAGATTTTAATTCAGATCAAAAATAAGACTTTTCTGAATCATTTAATTTTCAGACTGTCGATTCGAATTGATCCAAATCCGTCAATATAGCATTATTTGTTTTCAATAAAGCAAAAATAACTAGGCAATTAATTATTAGAATATTATATGATTGGAATTATTTTAAACCATATGGTTAGAATTATTTTAAATCATATGATTAGAATTATTTTAAATCATATGATTAGAATTATTTTTAAATCATATGATTAGAATTATTTTAACTCATATGATTAGAACTATTTAAACTCATATGATTAGAATTACTTTAAATCATATGATTAGAATTATTTTAAATCATATGATTAGAATTATTTTAAATCACATGATTAGAATTATTTAAAGAAAAATAAATTGTTGATTCTTCCAACATTAAAGGAAAAAAAAAAAAAAATTAAAACAGAGGTATATTAAAAAACAAAAATTTAAAGATCATAACCCTTTAAGTAAGTCTAAAAAAAAAAAAATGAAAATATTCAAAGTTTAACTTTAGTTTTTTCCTCCTTCAAATGCTGCAAAAGATAACACCCTGGCAGCGGTGGGATTCGAACCCACGCCTCCGAGGAGACTGGTGCCTTAAACCAGCGCCTTAGACCGCTCGGCCACGCTACCTTGTTTAGTTTCCATTAGCAATCCTTAAATGCAAAATAAACAAGGTCATTAATTTAAATGGATTGGATTAAAAAAAGAATAAGATTGAAAGATATACCAGTTTTTCATTTAAGATATTTTCCCTCTAATAGGATTTCAAGGTTTATATTTTTATTAGTTGCAATTCATTCACGTTCGCCCTTATTTTCAACTCTCATTATATTTTCGATATTATATGACCCTTAAAAATATTTGTATTTATAATTCATAAGATAATTTTTATATTTAGATAATCTAAAAAAAAATATATATATATATATGACATATTTTATAATATATATTATTTATAATTAATTTTATAAATATATATAACATATGACATATTTTTTAAAATCAAAGCAGTTTTTTATTTTGCTTTAAATAAGGAAAAATACAAAAATATTTACAAATAATGTACTTTTATCAATTTTTTTCAAAGCAAATTGATTTTATCGAAACTAAAATTCATGACTTATACAGAGAAAGAAAATGTTTATTTTCAATTGAATACTATAAGTCATAATTACTGTGTTAAAAAATCGGATCTATATGTATTATGAGAAATTCCTCTTATTTACAACTGAAACAGATGTATTCAAATGAATTATGAAAGGGTTATAAAAACCTATTCTTTATTAATTTATTACTTATTTTTTATTATTATTATTTTAATTTTTAATTTTCATTTATTTATTTTACTTTTTTTTTTTGCAGTGGTAATATTCCTATGGTTATCAGTTGTTCCATTTTTTAAAATATACTTTTGTATATATATATATTTTAAAATATAAATCTTTTTATATACTGTTGCAAATAGTCGCACGTTTATCTCAGTCAGTAGAAAATCTGAATCATGGGCTCGAGTTCCGTAATAGTCGTGCAAATTGTTTTTTTTTAAGAAATAATTGCTATTTATTTTATTTACTGTCACAAATATTATGAGAAAAAGCGATTTGCAGAACATTTTGTTAAAAAAAAAAAAAATGCCGGATCAGCATTCATTTTATTTTATTTCTGAGAACTAAAATATTTTGTTTAAAATATTTTCCGTTTTAATTCCATGTTATTGGGGATAAAAATAGTTATGTATCAAAACCTTTTAATTTATTTTACAATATTGTAATTGTTTCTTTTTGCTATGTTCTATTATAGATTTGAAAATATGACCGTTTTATTTATGAGTTCGCAAAACAATTAAATTATATTCTGCGAATTCATGATGCACGCGCAGCAATTTGCAAAAGCTGAGCGAAAGAGTGGAGAAACAAACATCGCACTCGTAAAATAAATATTTTTTAATGATTTCATTTTTTTGTAATTTTGTTTATATTTTATACACATTTTATATTTCCTTTTTTGTGTTATATATTTCTTTACAATGTGCGTTTAGTATCATTATTATTATATTATCTATGTTTGCATGCTAAAATAATAGTAAGCACAATAATAACTCATTATGTTTCAATTTTTCACTCCAAAAAAGTCTATAGTCGGTCTAAATCTATTATGGGGATATATAATTTTACGTGTGACCGCGGAGTTAGGATGCATTTCCAAAGTGGCCAGCAAGATCATTTGGGTTGGCCACCCCTGGTCTAAATCATTTTATTTTCAGACTGTAATTTTGAAATGATCCAAGACCATCCACATAGCATTATTTGTTTTCAATAAAAAAAATAACAATTATTGCTAGCAATTATATGGATTATAATTATTTTAAAAGAATAAATTGTTGATACTTTCAACATTTAGAAAAATTTAAAACAAACGTATATTAAAATAAATTTAAAGAACATAATCCTTTAAGTAAGTCATATTTAAAAAAAAAATGAAAAGCTTTAATTACGCTTAATTTTACCTTTTACTTCTTCAAATGCTGCAAAAATAACACACTGGCAGCGGTGGGAAACGAACCCACGCCCGAGGAGACTGGTGCCTTAAACCAGCGCCTTAGACCGCTCGGCCACGCTACCTTATTTAGATCTCATTAGCAAACCTTAAACGCAAAATAAACAAGGTCATTATTTTACATGAACTTGATTA
Organism: Caerostris extrusa; assembly: GCA_021605095.1. Classification (NCBI taxonomy): domain Eukaryota; kingdom Metazoa; phylum Arthropoda; class Arachnida; order Araneae; family Araneidae; genus Caerostris; species Caerostris extrusa. The sequence goes on from BPLR01006521.1 coordinate 45,880, forward strand.
AAAAAGAATGAGATTGTGTTGATATACCAGTTTTTCCTTTAAGATATTTTCCTCTGTAATAAGTTTCCAAGGTTTTATTTTATTAGTTGCGATTCATTTTCGTCAGTACATTTATTTCTGCTGTAATAATATATTATAATTATATTTTCAATATTATGTGATCACTTAGAATATTTAAGGTTATGATAATTTTATATTTTTGATACTCTGAAAAAAAATAACGTATGAATTTTTATTTAATCAGAGCAGTTTTTTATTGTGCTTCGAATAAGAAAAATTCATAAAATATTGACAATTAATGTATTTTTATCAATTATTTTTCAAAGGAAATTGATTTTATAAAGACTAAAATTTATGAATTATATTGAGTAAAAAAATGTTTTTTTTTTTTCATATGATAGTCATAATTACTAATTAAAAAAAAAAAATCGTATCAACATGTATTATAAGAAATTGTTGTTATTTATCACAACTGTAACAGATGCATCCAAATGAATTATATATAATTAAAAATTAATTTTAATAAATAAAAACTGTTATTTTTTTTACTTATTTTATTATCATTGTTATTTTAATTTTTATTTACTCATTTTATTTCGTTTTTTTTTTTTTTTTTTGCAGTGGTAATATTGTTATATGCAGTTGTTATCGGTACACATGTAGCAAAAGGTGCTTCATTTTAAAAATAAACTTTTATATAAACATAAACACATTTAAAAATATAAATCTTTTTATATATTACATTTTTAAAAATGTAAATCTTTCTCAGTCTACTATATTTTCATGTTGCAGAAATAGTCGCGCAAATCGACTAGTCGCGTAAATCGTCTATTTATTTTATTTTATTTATTTATTTTTTTGGTTCCTTTTTTTTTTTTATTATTATATTTATTATCACAAATATTATGAGAAAAAGCGTTTTGCAAACCGTTTTGTTAAAAAAAAAAAAAAAAAAAAAAAAAAAAATGCGTTGTTTTATTTCAATAATCATTTTATTTTATTCGCGAGAACTACACTATTTCGTTTAAAGACTTTCAATTTAATTTCATTTTATTGATGGTAAAAATAATTAATAATTATCAAAACCATTTAATTTATTTTGTAATACTATAATTGTTTCTTTCCGCTATGTTTTATTATAGATTTGAAAATCTATTCCCATCTTTTAGTAGTTATCTAACATGTTTTAATCGCCACTCAATTCTTTTTCTTTTATAAATGAAAATATTTTTTTATAAACTTAAGATATATTTCCATTTTAAGCTTGTGATATGCCCATTAATCATTTACGTAAAAATTTTCTCTTTATATACATTTATCTATTTACGATCTTAATTATAAACAATCGTAAAAAAAAAAAAATACTTACAGCCAAGATGTTTAATAATTACATTTATTCTTTATTTTACATAAACTCTTAAGAAGTAAAATTTTATTTACTATCTTATAAACAACATAATTAATAATGTTTTCAAGAACAATGAAGTGTAGAAGCTTAAAAATGATAGCTTTTAAAATTGATTGTCTTAAAATATTAAAACTTATAACTATTTAAATTATTAAATAAATTAAAATTATTTTAAATAAAAAGTTTTTTTTTTAAAAGTAATGAAAAGACATTAAAATGTGAGGACATTTTTAATCCTTTTACATGGTAGTCTCAAATGCACAAATTTGACCATCAAATTGCTATAAAATGATCAACAGAAATTTTATTGTCCTACTATAAACCCTATAAATATACGATGGGATAAACAATAATGTATCAAATGCTGGTGGTGTTAATTTGAAGACTAAGATTAACAAGCATAGGAAACTATAAAATATTTACTGCAAAATCATCCACGAAAGAATGAAAATTTAGTGAGAATCATGTATAAATGTAAAGATGTTATTAAAATTTAAAGTAAATAAACTGATAATTAGATTCTATGCAAACATCTTCGGAATGTTCTGATCGTTAAAGACGGATTCTTTATATCTTTTTTAATTCATTTTGAACATAAACATATGTAATTACGTAATAAAAATTACAGCTATATATATATATATATATTAGTAGATAAAAAAAAAGGTCTTACGATACATATAACCCCGACACGTGGCTTAGGTGTCAACGTGAGCAGCTAGCAAGCTTAAAAGTATTCAATTTAATAAATATATGTAATTCCAAATAAATTTCTTAATTAGAATTCTTTAATTTTATGATCTTTATCATTATTTATAATGAACGGAATATTACATTCCAGTTTAATTTATAAACATACATTTTAAAAACACGAAACAGAATTTTTCAAAGATTTCACAGATATTTAACTATTTTTTGTTAAAATTATTTTATACCAATATGAAATGATATCTAAAGAAGTAGGATTACTATTACAAAACTGGTTTGGAATCGTATTATTCATATCTAATTACAAAATATCTTGTGAGGCTAATTTTAATTTTAACTTAAATCAATACAATCGATTGAACGCATGTCTCACCAACTTCACACTGCTGAGATGGTCGCTTTTCCAGAGACCAGAGAGTATGGGAAACCAATAATAACTCCACTGCCGATTCAGTCATAACCAGGTGGGAAAACTCTATCTATATTTTCTCTCCTCCAACAATAAAGCGACATTATCTGCATAAATAACTCTTAACCATTAATCTGCCATTCCTTCAACAAGCTAAGGCATCTCTTGCTGAAAATACCAGTCGACAAAGCAGTCCAAGGCGTGACGTCTAAAGGGCCCATCGGAGCACTCTCTTCACAATGGAGAGACACCTTTTGTACAGTAGGCAGATTCACACCCGCCCCCTGAATTAGAAAGCTTTATCCTCTCTGGACAGCCTTTCATCTAGGCCGACCCCTGCTGAGAACACCCAGGTCCCAGGAGGCTTCTTCGATCCTATTGTCGTCACTGTCACCCCCTCGGAGCAGATGCGGCACCATTAAAAACTATAAATTTATCAGGTATCCTATATCATGAAAGGATAAAGGTATGGGAGGGGTTTTCTTTTTAATGCTTCTTTTCGATATTTTTATTGATGAGATGCGAAATATTGAGTCGGAAGATTTGGTGGTGATAGTTGTAATTAATGATCGAAGAGAAATTTTCGTTGCAATTCTTCATTAGAGGTTGAGCATTTTGGAAATTTTAGTAAAGGATTCTGTAGTATCTTTATTTTTGCCTCTCATTTTTCATAACGATTTAGTTTGAGTTCGAAATATATACATTTTTCAAATAAATTCTCACGTAGTTTTTACAGTAACAAGACAATATTACAAAAATTGAGACGAATATATTTTGAATAAAAAGTCTGTTAAAAATTGTATACGATACATCGTCGTATTAGACAGTATCGATTTTTAAAATTATAATTTAAGAGAAAAATATTGTTTCATTATTAACTCTGTTTAGTATAAGTTACAAGCATTATTTTAGGATATAATTTGGATATATAAGTCAAGCTATCCATCGAATTCTTGAAATATTAGAATAATTAGCATGACATCATAAAGAATATCAATGATTAATAGTTATTGCATGAAAAAGGTATATAAATACTATTTGAAAATGAAACAAATTTGCGTAGTCATTTAATTTAGGGAAGTCGATTCAAAAAGAGATTTAAATTTTTTGTGATGTTAAAATATCTCACTGAACTTAAGATTGTTCGATACAAATGAAATTAAATATTTGGTACACCTAATTCGAATATTTCATAAAGTTGAAGTTTATTATTATTGATTATGCAAATTTAGTACTAATATTATTAATTAATTTTTAAACCAGAATAATAATTGAGAATAGTGTTATAGTTTAAAATGATTAATCTGACTTTTCTATATCTAATGCATCATCTCTGCAGCATGTGCTTATTATACGACGTGTGTTATAAGTTTTTTAAAAATGGAAACATGATTATTCCAATTGCCTTTGTGACAAATCCATTTTTCTATTTCATTTTTTAATACATCGGGAACTTGTTTTATTAATGTATTCCAGGAATAGTACACTGACGGAATGGTAATATTATATCGACAGGGAGAACTTTAAGGATTGCATCACATTTAATTGTTGTATGAGGGAAAATCCAGAAAACTCACCACACAGTCTGACTGAAGATGTGAAACGCTTGCATACGCTGCCACAATCGCCGCCAAGTTTCTTATTTTTTAAAACAGTGACAGCAGTGAATACCCAAAGTGGATTTGAGCCTGTGATATTTAACTGTGAACTTTGCTAGTCAATCACGAGCTGTGCACAAACGCATTTAAGGACTCAATCTTTTATTTCATGAAAGAATCCTTAATTTTGATAACAAAAAAATAAATAAATAAATAAATAAAAAATCAGATAGAATGTTTATTGAATCAAAAATATAAGACATTAGATTTGAATATTAATTTAATATAGATTTAAAAATGTTATGTACCTTAATACCCGTTATTTAAATATAGTATATGCGTATGGAGTACATTTGAGGGTTTAACACCAAAAGAATATCTAACATAAAGGGTGATTATTACTGAAGTTTGTTTTTGAAAAGACCTAAAAAAAAAAACAAACAAACAAACCAAACCTGATTTTTTTACATATTGGTTTAATATATTTTCATATATATTTTAAAAATATATGTTTTTATGTGACTTAGTAGCATTATTTAAATATAGTATATGCGTATGGAGTACACTCGATGGTTTGAGACCAAAAGAATATACTGGGTGATTATAATTCAAGTTCGTTTTTGAAAAGGCTGTAGAAAAAGAACCAAACCTGATTTTTCATCTGAATATGCATGAAGCATTAGGATTTTGTCTGACAAAAGGTAAAAAAATAGTTCAAAAATTGACCGATTGGTGGAGTTGTATTTCGTATCTTGCAATCTGTATCGTCAATGGAATACATTAAAAATCTCTTTTGAGCAATCAGCTCATTCCAACACTGCAACAGAGCGAATGTATGGATAGCACAATTTCCATACAAGGCAGCGGTCCTTCGCACATTGCAACACTAATGGAGCAATTGCCGAATCTCCATTTTGACAATGACAGATTTATCAGTCGTCATTTTTCAGCTTGGTCGCCACGATCACCTGACCTGAACCCTTGTGACTTCTGGCTATGGAGTCATCTAAAAAATGTTGAGTACAGTGGTCCGACTGTGAACTTGGCTGAAAAACCGCATTAAGCAACACATTCACAACATCAGCCCTGATACACTGCGATCTATTGTAGAACGTGTTATTGTGCGCTTTCTGTTCATAGGAAAAACAGTGGATAGCATATCGAATATTTCATGAACAAATCGTAGTAGCCAATTTACTACTTTCTTTTCCTTATGATTTTATCACTGTTTGATTTTCTATGATTTTTCTTACTGTCACAAATATTTTTAATAAACTCAATATAGACAAAATCCAACTGCTTTAAGTATATTCAGGGGAATATCACACCATACTTTTAACATTTACTAACGATGTAATGAAATGAAGAAACAAACTGAATGATTCCAACTCAATATAAACGAATATCACACCATACTAACATTTACCATAAGTGAATTCAACGTCCGGGAAAAAGTTGATAATATAATAATAACCAATATCTCATTTAAAAACAGTTGAATCTGTCCTTACTTATGGTAATATTATCTTAGTGATTTTCTTTGGAAAACAATTTATATGATATATATGTATCTTGTCAGTCAACAATTATTCAGACGATAGGAAGTAAATAACTCATATACTCCATATTTTTATAAAAAGAAAGGTTAAAAGAGGAAGAGAGAAAATTTTATTATTTTTTTTTTTTATTGTATTACTGCTATGAATCAATCCAACTGCTTCCATTGCACACTGCAAAAAGAACGAGCACAAAACCCACTCTGTTTTTCACAGGGAACCCCATCATAAAGAAGCAGTATCAAGTCCAAGTGGACCTCTTCAGACACTCAAAAAAAGGAAAAATCCCCTCCAATCTCTCTCGGACGTGGCATATGGCCCCACAGCACACAAACCAGGGTGGCAGAAAGCTGCTCGCTTTAACGGGATAAATGCTCTCCCTTTTTCCCCGGGTCCGTGGAGCGGATAATTATCCTTTGGTAATCCCCGGGCATTATCATTGTGCGCCAGTGCTCAGGGTGCGAAGAGCGCAGGCGCGTGATTTCTGTTAGGAGGAGACGTCTAATTGGGGTGCTCGGATTACGACACTGGAGATAAGAGACAAAAAAAAAAAAAAAAAAAGTGTTGGGGATCGATGGATGGTGTTGGAAGAGATGTTTGGGATCGAGTGTTCACTCTTTGTTTTATTGATTGGAAAGCATGCGCAAACTGGATATGCTCAGATGCATTTGCTTGTTTTCTGTTATGGAAGGCTTGGTTGTATTTTATTTGATCTCATTCCTATGAGATAAGGAATGTTTGAGTTAAAAATATCATGGACAATCTGGGAAAAAGCTATATCTCTTTGAATAAAATGTTATGTCTGATCGCGTTCTCTTTTATATGTCTCTCATTAGGCTTGGCTTGTTGAATTTATTTGTGAATAATAAATACTTATGAAATGTTTTTGTTTACTTGGAGAATTATGATTACTTGCTATGACACAGTTGAGTTTAATTATGATAAATGGGAATTACGTGCATTCAAATTTGTACAAATAATTTTTAGTATTGTAATTAAACTTAATGAGAGATTTATGTGGGTATCTTAATCCTCGGATATTTGTTTGTAGTTCTGCATCAGATACTGATTAGCAAAATAAATATATTTGCTATTTTTATTTTATAATTCATAGAAACATACTTATTAGAACAATTATTGATCTAAAGTATTGCTTATTAAAAATACATAATATTTTGTTCGTCTGTGCTGTTAATCACCATTTTTTTTTTAAGATTACCTAAAATCTGTATTTTTAATTTTTTTGCGAGACAAAATGTCATTGTGTTATTTTTTTTACTTGAAGTGGACATTGTGTAGGACTGAAAATAAATCTGAGGCCTGATGGCAAAGGGACTAACACTCGGGGCTACATGTTTCGGGTTCAAGTCCCGGCTGTGACATGCATGTTTGTGATAGTTCGGAATCCACTTTAAAATCGCAGGTCCCGGTCTAATATGACTACTACTACACCACAACACACCACTGTGCCTAGAGTTGAGTTACCCCTTTACAGTTTGGGAATGATGTGTTTAAGAAGTCTGAAAGGGCTCTGTGACACTCTACAGTCATATTAGACCGGGTCTTACGGCTTGAAATAGATTCCGAACCACTACAAACATCCATGGCACCACAGGGACTTGAACCCGAAAATGTAGCACCGAGCGCTAGACACTCGGACATTCAGGCCGCAGGTCTAATATGACAGAGCTTGAGGCGTAGGGCTGACAACCCTACCCCGTAAAAATAAAAATATCTTATGTTTCGAAATTTGACAGGAGGCTGACAGCCTTGGTTAATCAAGGAGCTGTTGCGCCAGTGAAGAAGGAAATAAATCAATAAAATATTTACCTTTTCTTTAAAAAAATTAATAATAATGAATGATTTTCCAAATAATTTTTAGTTTACGTTAAATTACATATAATTGAACAAAATGAAACAGGTCTTGAAATATATTTAATATTGCGTCAAATATTGGATATAAAAATAAATTTAAATTTCTAATGAAATCTAAAATTATGCTTATAAGATATACATGCTTAAACGAAAAATACTGGTTAAGATAATGATTTTTGCTAAACAGATCAATCACATCATATCTTATCTTATATGAGAAATTTTCTGCATAAAAATAATATAAATTTAATAGGAATACTGTGCTATTATAAAATTAATAATTAAATAAAATTATAAATATTATAAAAAATAATTATGTTAATTTACAGGAATAGTGTGCTATAATTTTTATGTATAATAAGCATAGTGTGCATAATTTTTATAATACTAATTATAAAAGTTTTACATCAATGCTGTGCTATTTGAAATATTTCTTTAATCTTGAAATATTTTAGAGAGAAACAATGTTGTAGAAATCTTGTGTTTTAGGGGATTTTGTCCAATAATAGAGAGTTTTTGCATACCGTATTTTGGACGTCCGTTAGCTTTTTTCTCCCTAGCGCGCATGCTCATAGGAAATTGCGCATGCGTATCTGTAATAATTTTTCCTATGAGCCTGCGCACTAGGGAGAAAAAGCTAACGGACGTCCAAAATACGGTATGAAAAACTCTCTAATAAATTTCACACAGCGTACAACCTAAACGTCTTTCGGAAACTTGTAGTTTTGCAATAAAAAATTTTTACATTAACGGCAAACTAGATATTTATGTTTCAAACTTCATGAATATGTAATTGAGATCTGATGGCCGAGTGACTAGAACTCTGGCGCTCGGTGCTACAGGTTTCGGGTTCGAGTTCCGGCGATGCCATGAATGTTTGTAGTGGTTCGGAACGGTTTTACAAACTAAACTAAGTTCTACGGTTTCCACTTTAAATCGTAGATCCCGGTGTAAGAGAGCTTTATACAGACCTTCCCGACATTAGAGCTTTATGGGAGAGTGTTACTCGTGTTCGTAGCCAAAAATTCCGTAGCCGTATCTTCAAGCTACACGTGCTAAATGAGTAACAGCGTCCGTCGGTGCAACCCTCACGACATGCCTTCTTCAAGGTAAATTTGTATTGGGCTGCTCTCTGAGAAATGGTCAATGCGACCCAGTCTTCGACGTTATTAAAAAAAAAAATAAATATGTAATTTATGGAACCTGGTATTAATACGAAAAGTGAGTAATAGTGTTGATCAAATATATATTTAAATAAAGAATTAGATTCAATATTTGAACTAAATTCTTACTTTGAAAGTACAATTCATATTTGAATTAGGTTCATGACAAAAGAAGAGAAAAAAAAAAAATCATAATTTTTCCGGCCCCCTCCCGAGACTTCATTGCTGTCATCCACCTGCAAGAGTGGAAAGCGGGAGATAATCCCCGCTTTCTGAGCTCTGAACCGAAAAGTAAATGGGGGAGGGGGTGGTCTGCGCTCCATTGGCCTTGTCCATTCCGCCCAGTAGCCACCTTTGCGAGAGATGATTTCGTTAGCTACAATTAGCTTTATACTGCTGATTTCCCCGCTCTGCATCTTCGCACGTGCAGCACAGCACGAGACTTGGGAGTCGCGCCATGTACAAGGGAACCAAGCCACCGTATCAGGAAAAGATACTAATAATATGCATCCAAAATTGTCTTTAAACAATGAAACACATAAATACATACGAAATCCATTGGTGATATATACATTTTGATTTAGAATAATTTTGCCCCAGTGTTCTGACTGACTTAAATCTAAATAGGGAAATGCAATTTGGTTTCCACTATTTTATACGGTAATTGATAATTATATATAGTTTTACATTATCCGCATTCGACTAATAGCTATTTCACAAAGTTGAAAGTAAAGATTTAAAAGAAACTATAATTTTCAAAAGAAAAACTTCGCAAAGTAACACAGCAGCTGTAACGCCTATATAATAGCCTATGCGCCTATTAAACCTCAAAATATCTCCTCATTTCATTTAATACATTTAAGCATTAATGTAAAGATGCTGCTAAATTAATGATAGTAAATATAAAACTCATCACTATTAAAGTAGAAAAATAGAAATATGTATAAAATAAAAATTCCAACTTATGTGATTTATGAAGTTATTATTACGTTTTTTATTTATTACATTTTTTACGTCCGTTAGCTTTTTTTTATTTATATTGCGCAAGTTTATGAGCATGCTAGGGAAAAAAAGCTAACGGACATATTGTCGATTTTTACCATATGTATGTGTTGTCTATTTTATCCATTTATGTATGTGTTCTATTTTATACCATTTATGTATGGTTCGAAGCGCAAGTGACCGATGATAGGAGGACCACACTTTCTCAGATAACGGCTTTTAGAGACTGTTTTGCGTATGGGAGAACCTGCCAAAAAAAAAAAAAAAAAAAAAAAAAAAAATTTTTACCAGATCATCTTGAATATCAATGCGAGATAATTTATAGACATTGATATTGCTACGGTTTCTTTCAATTCATTAATCAATAACAATAAAATCTAACTCCTTTTTAATTTTTACTCTGGTTCTTTTCTAATTCTAAAAATTAAAAGAACGCAAGGAAGTCATGGTTAGCGATGCAACAATGATATCATTGTGTTAAGAATAAAATTGCGGCATTTGTTCAAAGTTTTCTCAAATATCTAAAAGATATTTAAAATCATTTATAACTTTATGAAATCTATTACCTTATTGTAAAATAGGCAGAAATTGAAAAACAGTTTTTTCTTATCGAAACTCTGATATTTTCTGTTCTCTGGTATTATTATTTCTATTATTATTTTCTATTATCCCTCTTATTTTTCTATTATAAAAGGGATGGGGATGTCTGTTATAAATCAGAGCTATATATATAATAAAAATTAAAAAAATTCAAAGGAATTTCCTAGCTTTAATTTTATTTTATTAATAATGAATATATTAATCTCATTTTCTGCGGCTTATTATTTTCAAAATTTTATTTCAAACTTTTAAAATTAGTTTTAATTCATCTAATGCACATTTTGATTATAATAGAACCCCTATATATTAATGAACTTATGTTACAAGTGCATCAAAAAATTACTTGTTGTAATACAAAAATTCAATACACTTTATTATTATTTACGTTTTTCTAATAATTGCACGAGAGCAAAATTCTAAATCTTGTGAATTCGAAAAATCCTTCTTATGCTCTTAATAAATTTTATTGCATGAATTATTTTCTTTTGTCGAGTACAAAACTAGTGTCAAAATCTCAATCAAAGAATAAAAAATTATAACGGCACTAATATCATTTTTATTGGATCCTTTTATTAGAACAATCTAGAAATTTACTGAGTAGGTTTTTCCCCCTCCTAACTTGTACAATGGTGTTATTTTTGATACAATAATTTCTGCGCCAGAGAGCACGTTCAAACGTAGAGTTAGTTTTGCATCGTTGAGAATTACGTATCATTGAATTTACACGCGCTAGTGCGGAAATAGTAGAAACACGATTGTGATTATTGAAGATCGTACAATTTATCAATCTGGTCTGATCAAATTAGAAAGAAAGATATATTTATTTTTAGAAAAGTAAAGGGCATTTTCAATAGATTTCGAGTTTTATGTTTATACTTTGTGAGTTATTTTTTACATTTGACTATGAATTATCTGGATTTACTAAATACTGTAATACATTTTACTTTAGTATATTGTATTCAAAGGAAAATAACGTAATTATTCAATACATTTTCTGAATTATTTGTTAAAAAATGATACCTAGGAAAAAATTATTTGAAAAAAATATAAAATGATTTTTAAGGAAAAAAATTAATCAAATTTCTTTTTATTATCATCTATAATTTCATTTATTTAATAAATAAATGAATATATATATATAATAATAAAGAAATTATGGATTACTATTGTCTGCATTGATGTGTCTATTACTTAGTGATTTCCATTTTTTTTTTATTTTTTTCCATTATCTTATATATATATAAATATAATTATCTTATATATTTATATGAATATATATAATATAAAGGATTTTTCAAATTAGGATATTATATACACACATTATATCTAAAAATGAAAAGAAAAAGTGATTAAAAATGAAACACTATATAAAATTTTTGAATGCAAATCATAAACTACGAACATAGTTAAGAAGGCATAAAACAATTTTATTTTATAATTAATTTATATTTATTACACTACTTTTAAAGACGAAAATTGTATTTAATTTAAAAAGAAATAAATTCATGTTGCACATTAGATAAAAATGTAAGGAATTCAGGAAAAGATCTATAGCTCTTAAATTATAAAATTATAACTACACAAAATATAATTTATTTTTTTATTTTATGATGTTTGCCAAATAGTAGGTAAAAAAACGTTTTTCCTGATTAATTTATGGAATATACATAAACATCAACAGTGAGTACAAGCTGTTCTTTCTGTGTTTAAATGTGGCTCGAAAAAACAGCGTACCTGACTCTTCCCAAAGGCAACGGTCGGCCGTGGTTCGAATCCGCTTGTGACATTATTATAATCACTGCTTTCAGAATTGTGAAGTTTTGATGGCGATTGTGACATTATATATAACAGCGTCTGGCATTGACAATTGCATGGTAAGTTGCCTTTCAGTGTTTTCTCCCATATGACACTCATGCGTGGCGTGTCACTCCTAAAAACCGTTCCGGAAGGGACTGCCTTCCCCATCACCCATTGGTGGGCCCTAATTGTACCGAATTTAAACTAAAATTCTTCTATTTTTTTTTAATTTTAATTTGTATTTTACTTTTATTTATTTTTAGTATTTTTATTTTTTTTTTTATTTTTGAGTACAATTTATTTAATTTTAGAAATTTTAGTTATTTTTACATTACTAACATTAAGCAGCCTATTAAAATTGTAAATTATTTATCTATGAGTTAAGATGAGCAGGTTAAGGGGTAAATCCCCATTGGTACTCTGTAATCGGTACGCCAGTTGCCCATCGGTGGGCTGTTTGTGGGATATATAAGTGATACATGAGGTCCACCAATATTAAAAATACAATTAAAAACTTAAAAATGTATTTTTGTATTAAATTTGACATAAAAATTATCTGAAGTCAAAAAAATATGTAAACATTTTCTTTTTTTGAAAGCAAATTCCTTTTAATATCGAGGGAGATACATTTCCTGTATATCAAGTAAAAACTGAAAGATTAAATCCATTAAAGTAGGTGTATAAACAGGTTTCATAACTAGAGGCTGTTGCTACAATAGGTTTCTGAAGTGATAGTATGGTTATTGCCATGCAATTCAAAATAACAATTCCCATTCCATATCACACCAAATGAAAAAACGAAACCTTCTTGGATACAATCCTGGTTTTGCGGTGGGAATGGTTTTCTTTTACTACTTAACCATTGTCTTTTCGAGTAACGTTTGCATGAAATATCCATTTTTCACCTCCAATAACTATACGCTTTAAAAAAGGATTCATTTCACTTCTCGTGACTAGCGATGTGTAAACATTTACCAGGTGGTGACGGTTTGAGATATAAGCTGATGTGGTACCCAAACAACAGCTTGAAAACCTTTCCTATAGTTTTAGATTCTCCACTACTGTTATTTGTGCACATTGGAGTGTAGTTCTCTACTCGGGGTTTTGTGTCAACCAGTGCTTTCAAATCGTCATTATCAACCTGCTTTTCTAGTACTTCTCTGTTCATCTACAAGACTAAAATTCCTTTTCCCGAACTTTTTAATCAATATTGAACTTGACTTTGACATAGATACTGGATACATGTCGAACAAAAACTTTCTAGTTGCTTCTGCAGCATTTCCATGGAGCCTAAACCTCAAAAATAATGATATGGTGAATATGTAATTTATCATACTCCATTACTTCTCAGAAGAATAAAATATAATTTTAATAGAGTATAGAATATACTACTGTGCCCAAAAAGTAAGACGAATTTTTTTTCAAAAACTCTTTATTTATTCTTCCAAATTTATTTCATCACCTTCAAATTAATCCCCCTCCGGACACAATGCACTTATGCCAACTTTTTTTTTTTTTCCAATCCTCAATGCATGCTAAAAAGTCATCGGCAGGGATGGCCTTCAAAGCGCGCGGTTTGAGCAGTCGAGTTTTGACGCTTTTGAGGCTAAAAATGGAATTGACCGATCCTTTCACATTATAAAATCATACATATATCATAAATTTCACATGTAGATATCAAGGACAGTGCCAGCAACCTAAAAAAATTGAAATTCCATAAGGAGCTTAACGAAAATTTCAAAAAGAATTTTTTTCGACAATATTTAATACTTCTCAAGAGAATAAAAATATAATTTTAAAATAGAGTATAGAATATAGTGCATGATATCAAGTTTTTAAATAATTAAAGAAATTGGTTTTGTTCCTTCATTTTAATCGACTAATTTTAAAATTCAATTAATCTAATATTTTAAAAACGTACTTTTTAATTTTATTCTTCTTTATTTTGACAAAAACTACAAATGAAAGTGATTTACAATAGATTTTCAATAAGTTGAAAAAACTTTTTGAAGAACTTTTGCATATTATCATTAATATATTTCTTAACAGACTATGCCGAAAACAGTTAAATCCAATAAGTTCAGCACGCACCATTGTTGAATAAACTATTTGTTTGTAAATGACAATAAGGTCAAAAGGGAAGAAAAAAAAATTAATGTTAAAAGTAATGTTATCTTTAATGTCGATCTCAGTGTTACATTGAAAGAAATGGACCAATTAGTTGCTTTGACATCAATATTTTCAGTTGAGTGTTTTGTATTACAGGTTGATTTTTCAAATTTATTGCCTTTTTGTTACATGTCGTTCTGGTTGCAAATTTCTTTCAATTAAGACGAAATTAAAAAAATATATATATTTTTAGATTTGTCATGTATGATTAAATATTACTTATCATAAAATATAATACTATTTATTGTCTTGGCTAGAATCAAATTTGTATTAACTATGTTTTAACATTAATTGTATACATAAACATTGAAAAGCAGAAAATCTTAAATATGTTTAAAAATACTAAAAAAAAGAATCTTTCTGCATAAAAGAATTAAATAAATATTGTCTATTTTTGTTGTAGACAGAATTTTCTTTTGAATAACCATAATGTTTCGAAAAAATTAGATTTTGATAATCTTGTATAAAACCATGCCATAGTTGAACCAGTGTTAGTGTTATTCTTCTAGCATGCAAAAAATAACACTTTAAAATGATTATTGGTTTGAAACGTATCACTTTCACAATAATAAAAATAAATTGAAATAAAATCAGTAACAAAGCCTGTCAATAAAACCGATTTTTTTATTAGTTATGATATCCAATCCTATCCATTATATAAATAATCAAGCTTGCTAACTTAGCTTTGAAGTGTCTTCAGAATGGCATGGCCAATTATTTTTCTGAATGATATCTTAAAATATTTAAATACACATTATTTTCTCAAATATTACTTTGGCAATCTTAATTTATTAGATACATATTACATATTTCATTCTCAAATCTTATGCATAGTTTCTTTCGTATCAATATAAAGGCAAAGTTTCCTTATATGTGTATAAATGAAATATACTGATATATACATGTGTACTGATATACATGTGAAATAGTATATTCACACATATCAGTACATATATGTACTGAGCCCAATTAAGCAATTTTTATAAACCTCACTTGTGTTTATTATCAATTTCACCCTTTTATTTATAAAATAAAAAATAAATGTATTAATAAAAAAATCATTTTTAAGATTTACAAAACATTTTTAAAACACAATAAAAAACATCAATAATAAAAAATAGAATTTGAATTTTCAATTTTACGTACATCCCAATTCATTTTGCATATAAGCACATGTTCCTCCAACCCGCAGAACAGCTGTACCACCAACGGGGCGCTCCGATAAATTCACTTAGCCCTCCCTGCCCCTCCCCCTTACCTAATGCGCGCGCATCCGCCGCCCTAAACAATACTAATCACCTGATCTCTCAATCCCGAACTTTTCCATTAATAAAAATACTCTTCTATGTAAAAGAAAAAAATGTATAATAAAATATTTTTCGCGCGTAATAATAATGGTTTCATTACGTTCTCTGGCAGCTGTGAGGAGACATCCCGCTGTTCCGTAGCCGGGGGAGATGGCGGAGAATGAGATGATAAAAAAAAATATTTCTGAAACTTCAGGGGTGTTGGAGTGTGAAATGGGTGCACAATGGAAGAAAACAGTGCACCAGGGAGGGGTGTCAGAAATGATTAGGCCCAAATGAATTGGGAGGTGCCCTCCAGTATTGAGTTCAATGGGCATCAGTTCTACAGCTTTTTTTTAAGCAAAGAGAAAAGTGTTAAATTTGATTATATTGTCTTTAATGTACTTCTAATGGATAGTGGGAGGAAAATGGGAAGTATTGTTAGAGCTTTTATGATTTTTTTTTTTTTAAGTGAAAAATATTTTGTTGAAGGGATTTATTTTGAAAATCTGTTAGTTTTGTGAGCTTATTTTATCATCTGAATTATTTTTCTGATATACTACAACATAAAATGTTTATTGCAATAAATAGAAATATCTTTTCCTTTTTCATATCGGGAGAGAAATCGGGACCTAGGTTTAAAGTGGATTTCGAACCACTAAAAAGTAACCCACGGGCACGCAGGGATTCAGAACCCAATGCTTGTGGCACAGAGCACCAGAGCTCTAGTCACACTACCATCAGGTCTCTATATAGTATCTCCTCTCTAATTTTTGTGAAATATTTGGTAAATACATTAGTAAACAGATTCTGACCTTTTTTTGTTGGTAGTATGTCAAAGAAAATGATGAACGGTCATATAGCATATCAACATGCAAATAAAAACATTAAGCATAAAACAATAGGTAACACTTTTCAATGCAATGCAATGATGCATACAAAATATCGCAATTTATACCATTGCTATAAATGAATATAGCATATTTATTTATAACAATCAATTTATTGTAGAAAGTTTTCCCAACTTTCAGTAGTTTAATTTATTAAAAAATATTTTCATTATCATAATTAATAATAGATATTTCGTTATTGTCAAGATAATTGAAACTAATTCATAAACAAAAACAAAAAAAAAAAAAACTGGAAAACAATTTTTTCAATCATATATATATTAATTAGTAGACTATCAGTTTTTAGAGAAACTTTGATTCTTTTAAAAATCTTTTTGATATATTTATAATACTTGCCAAATAAAACAGTTTACTTTCTTATTAATAATTACCCAATGCCACACAGTAAACACAATAAAATAAGTTTAAAAAAATCCCGCACGTGGAAAATATGTATAATGGAAAGTTCTAAATATACTTTTATGTTTATCTTTCAGCTTTCTCGCTTTCAGCTGTCAAGTGGGAAGTGTGCATAATTTTCATCATAAAACTTTTCATTCAATCGTGTATCATTTTTTCACTCACCACCTGTCTCTTTTAGAAAATCAACTTACTAATACCATTTTTTCTTGTTAGCTCTGTACCATAAGCCTCTTCACCTGTTTGATTGCCTTCAACCTGCATTCAAACACTCAAAGTCAAACCTTTTTTCATCAAATATTCTCCAGACCTCCATCATAAAACACAGATTGGTGCGCTCTAGAAGATTATAGCCCGATATTGGCATAACTTTCATATCCTTCTGTGAAGGGAAAGGGCTAAAAGTCAGAACACAAACACAGAGGGGCAGTTGACAGGTCCCCGTCAACGCTTCTTTGTCCCCGGGTGCACAAAAGAGAAATAGACCCATTATTTGGACTCTTCAGCGCCCGAATCGAGAAGAAAATATTTGGGTGAATTATACGCGTATTTGCAAACAAGGAAGCATTCGTGACGGGTGAGTGGTCATGTTGAGGTTGCTTATCCAAGTGGACATCTTTTATCAGAAGTTGTCAGATATGTTTCCTGAAGTATACAGAAAGTTGATGGTGGAAAGATATTTCAACCATTTGATTTGGTGGAGGGTGTATATGTTAAGTTTGGCTCGCTTCTCCTTTCTTAGGTGCGAATCTTGACGTTGCCATGCATGTTTGTTAGTGGTTCGGAATCCACTTTAAACTGTAGGTCTAATTAGCCCAAAGTGTGCACAAAATGTCCGTAGAGCGAAGCAAACCAAACCAATTAATGTTGCATGAAAATTTGCAAAGTAATATCTAAAAAATATTTTGAAAATATTACCTGCTATTTTTAACACTCATACACATGATATCGAAAAGCACAGTATTTAAGTTCTGTAATAAGATATTTTGTATACAGTATAAGGATATTGCTATTTTTACATGCTGTCTTTTCTGCAGTATTGCCTTTTTTTTATTGGATATAATCTTTATATATTATTATCAGTATTCAATAGTAGACTGATGGCCAATTGGCCACTCTGGCATTTGGTACACAGGTTAAACTGTAGGTCCCGGTCTAATTAATCTAAAGTGTGCACAAAATGACTGTAGAGGGACAAATCAAACCAATCTCGTATCTTATTGTGTACCTTAAAAAATATTTAAAAAATAAAAATTAAAAATCTTTATTGCATTTTTCTCACTAATTTTCATTGAAAAGTTGCAAGTTTTCATAAAAACGTTATGTATAAAATACACTTAATTAGTCATGCTCATGCTAACTACTGAGTTATTTTCATGCTTATATTTCCTCTTCAACATAGCAATTTTTGAAAATAATTGAAGTTCTTCATAATACATAGAATAATTAATATTTAAAATATAAAAGTTTTGAATTTTTATGCATTTCACCGAAAAAAACCTAAATTCGGCTTGCATTTTGCCATGATATTGTGCAAATATTATTTGTAAAGTTGATAAAAGTAATGATAAAATAATATAAGTTGATAAAAATAATAAAGTAGGTAAAGTTGATAAAAAATAATGATAAAATAAGTAAATTTGATAAAATAATGATAAAAATAAGTAAATTTGATAAAAAATAATGATAAAATAAGTAGTTGATAAAAATAATGATAAAATGCAAAGTTGATAAAAAAAAAAATAATGATAAAAATAAGTAAAGTTGGTAAAATAACAATCATAAAAATAGGTAAGTTGATAAAAAATAATGATAAAAATAAGTAAAGTTGATAAAACAATGACAAAATAAGTAAAGTTGATAAAAGTAATGATAAAATAAGTATTGATAAGTAAACGATAAAAATAAAACAAAGTTGATAAAAGTAATGATTAAATAAGTAAAGTTGATAAAAGTAATGATAAAAAATGAAAAGTATTGATAAAGTAATGATAAAATAAGTATTGATAAAAGTAATGATAAAAATAATTATTGATTGAAAGTAATGATAAAAATAAGTATTGATAAAAGTAGGTTTGAAGAAAATAATGAAACATGGGGTTACTCGTATGAAATATAACTATGATGACAATATCGAAATGCATAACATGCCTTTAATGAAATTAATAATATGATATCTACTTTATATAATGAAGTAGCATTTTTATATTTTATCTTTCGAACAATATTTAAAAATTTAATGCAAATTAATTTACAGCGGATCCTGATTTTCAGAGTGAATAATTAAAAATGTGGTTCCTCTCATCACGAAATATAAATTCTATCAAGAAATTTAAAAACTTGCGAATTAATGTGTTATACTTAATTTATTTTCATATGTTACTCCAAATACATATCTACGTAAACAAATTCTTCAGTTTCAATTTATAAGAATATATTACTATTATTATTCTAAATAAATTCTACTTACTAATAGTACATCATAAGAAAGCGCAATCTTTCTTACCATAAAAAAGCTTTCAGAATAATTTTATTACATTTGATGATGATACAAATCCATGCTATTGCTAATTATTTTCCATCAACAGAAGGGATTTGTATCATTTCATGACATATACGTTGTATAAAACTAATAATCTATATCTTTTATATAATGAAGTGGTATTTTTTTTTTTTAATATTTTATTTATGCGATATTTAAAAAGGTTTAATGCAAATTAATTTACAACAGATCCTGGTGTTTTCAAGTGAGTAATTAAAAATGTAATACATTGTCACAAAATATAAATTTCATCAGAAATTTAAAACTGTGAAGGAATGTGTTATACTTAATTCATTTTCATATATTACTGCAAATACATATCTACGTAAACAAATTCTTCATTTTCAATTTATAAGAATATATTATTATTATTCTAAATAAATTCTACTTCCGCCATAGGAAAGTACAATCGTTCCTACCATAAAAAAAGTAGAACTTTTATTATCAATGATACAAATCCATGCTATTATTAAATATTTTTCAGCAATTACATGGATTTGTATCATTCATAAGATATACCTTTTATAAAACTAATAATAAGATATTTTTTTATATGATGGAGTATTATTTTTTTATATGATGGAATATTATTTTTTATATTTATTTCGTCTTTGGACGATATTTAAAAATTATAATGCAAATTAATTACAACAGATCCTGTCATTTTCTAGTGAATAATTAAAAATGTGATTCTCGTCACAAAATATAAATTTAAAAGAAATTTAAAACTGTGAATTATTGTGTTATATTTAATTTAGTTTCTTATATTACTGCAACTATATATCTATGTAAACAAATTCTTCAGTTTCAATTTATAAGAATACATTATTATTATTTTTCTAAATAAATAAATTCTACTTACACTATAAGAAAGCACAATCTTTCCTACAATAAAAAAAAAGCAGAACAATGTTTTATTATCAAGGACATAAATCTATACTACTCTAAATATTTTTCAACCATCTCATAAATTTGTATCATTCATAACATATCTTATTATTAGTTTCATAAAAAGTATATCTTTTTATATGGTGGAGTATTATTTTTTATATTTTGTCTTCAGATGATATTTAAAAATTCTAATGCAAATTAATCACAACTTATCCTAGTGTTTTCAAATGAGTAATTAAAAATGCAATTCATCTTTTCACAAAATATGAATTCCATCAGAAATTTTAAACTATGAATTATTGTGTAATACTTGATTTATTTTCATATATTATAGCAAATACATATATATGTAAACAAATTCTTCAATTTCAGTTTATAAGAATACATTATTGTTATTCTAAAGAAATTCTACTTACAACATAAGATAGCATAATCTTTCTTTCCATAAAATAGTAGAACAATTTTTCATTATCAATAATACTAATTCATACTATTGTTAAATATTTTTAAATAAAAATGATTTTTTCAAGTAATGAGGAATCATGAAAAATAACAATGGAGTTCGTATCTGTCTATTTGTTATCTATTAACTACTATATCTATCCATTAATTATCTATTAACTACTATCCATTAGTTTGGTTAAATATAAGAATTATGATATGATTCATCTTTTCTATACTGGCAGTAATGATTTTAAATGTCAGTTTTTATTTTCTACTAAGACATCAAAATTTATTTTAAATCTTTGAATTCCATAGTTAATCATTTAATCTCAAGCAACTATCACGGAAATATCTAAGTCATCATTTTTATAATTTTAAACGAAAATGTATTAATGTCAAATCGATAGTCCATTTTTATTCCAAAATAGGATTTCTTTTCTGGTTGATATCAGAGCTAATAAATTAAACAATTGTTGTAATATTTTGCTGAAATAAAATGATGTTGATAACATATCAACTATTTTTAATGTTACTGATCTTTGATGAAAATGCAGTAGATCGCATATGTTGTAAAATGTAATATATATATATATATTTGATTTGATTTGAAAAAAACTTCTGGTATAATTTAACTCAAAAAAAAAAAAAAATTTGAACAAACTTAAGCATTCAGAATTTAGAGATATTCAAATAACAACACATAACAAACAAAACAAAAAATGTGAATTCCTCGTTCTAAATTTCAATTCGTTGTGTAACATAATTTACAATCAATAAAATTTTACTTACTGTGGATGATGCAACTTTCTGTTATGACGTTCTTGTTTTCTTTCTATAAAAAGAATTTTTTTTGTATCCATATGACCTAATAATTCGAATAATGTTTGAGTAATTTTTCTTTTATTTGTTTATCTTATTCAGCTGTAATATTTATAGCAACAAATCTATTTTGCTTTATTTTATTCTTTATAAACCTTCAATCATTTGGCGTCCATTTGAAAAACTGTCCTGATTCCATTACAATTTTCACTAATCTATAAATTTATTTATTTTATTACTCCAAAAAAATTCCACGCTTCATTTTATCCAATTATTACGATTTAATAATGCGATATAATCAAATTTATAGTTATTCTTTAAAAAATTTTATGTTCAGAATAAATTTTAATTTGCAGACGATATCTGATATATTTTCATTTGAAATAAAAAAAATAAAAAACTTTATCAAAAATATCGTTTGTATAATCTAATATTAATTGACAAAATTATTAATAATGTTATTGATTTTATTTTAGTATTAAACAAAAAATAGATTTAATTATAAAAAAAATTTTTTTTATAAATGTCAGCCATTGTATTTTCTTTTTTGCTTCATCATATTTTAACATGACTGTTACTTAAAAAATAAGAAAGTGATGCAAATAAAAAAAAAGGATTAATTTAACCGCTATGTAATTTAAGGATACTTTAAAAAAAAATTCTTCTTATTTGAATTAGTTCTTTTAGAATATAATTATCATAGATTATTTGGTATAACTTCTAACCCTAAAACTTTTTAAGAATATTTTCCAATAAATTCCTTGGATCTTTATTTTGGGATTTTAACACTCAATCTCATTTATGGTATGTTCTTCTATTGTTGGAATTTATTATCAATGAAAATAGTCTGCTATTTGTTTATTAAATATTCAATAATGGAATTTATTTTAGCAACAACTATTTTATTAAATTTTATTATAAAATATAAATCCAGCCTGAACTTTTAAGTAATTATTAGAATAAAAATATAAGTATTCATATTTAAACAAAACTATAACTTTGACTTCAAGTAAAAGTGGTTTTGAATTCTACATATATTTTTGTGGAATAGAACTTCTTTCTTTTCACTCGCTACGATTTTATGCAAAAGGAAAAATATTTTAAATGCATAAACGTTACATTGTAATAAATATTTAAACGAAAAAAAAAAAAAACATTTAAATGATAATAAATATAATAAATGATAATAAATATAGAAATAAATATTTAAATGATGCTTGGATTTAGAAAATAAATTGAGATTTGAATAAAAATAAAGAATAAAACATTTTAAAGGTAAAAAAAAATTTTTTTCTTCTTTTTATGAAATGTTTATTTTAAAAAAAAATGCTTGTTTTTGTACAAGTAAAAATAATTTGTACTCAATTATTTTAAATGTATATATTTAGCTTCAAATTATCGAAAAAAATTTAATTTTTGGCAAAAAAAAAAAAAAAAAAAAATCATTTGAATACATAAGTGAGTATATATGTTATGGCTTGAGTATAGTGAGTATATATGGCTAACATCTTTAGAATTCTGTACATACTTGTCTTGAAATGATTTTATTTGTTTATTGTAGAGAAGATCTTCTCATTTTTAAAAGAATTTTTTTTTTTTCATTTTCCTTTCCTTTCCTTTTCTATTTAACAATTTTAATCTTACATTTCAATATCCAAACAGAAATACGTTTTAATGTTTACTATTATAAGTATTTATTTAATTTTAAATAGATACGGCAAAAATTTGAGAAGTTTCAATCTAATTGTCTAAATTAATGAAATAGTTATCAATGTAACCACTCAATAGTTTATTGAACAGCATTGTTGGTGTACTACATCAGAAGTGATAGTTCGGAAAAAATGCTGATAAGTAATTCTGGAGCTGGAGTTTATTCTATTGACTTTACGTTATCTTATGTCGTTGGAAGGCTCTTTGACAACTTTGATGGTGAAATAGTCGCCATTTCTTTGGCCTTAGTCAAAATAGAGCAGTGTGAAAAAGAAAATACCGCCTTTTTTTTTGTTGATTTCAGGCCGGCAATTATGACCTTGACAACTTCCGATCACTGTAAATGCGAGATTTCTAGAAACTGCAAAGTAAAGATAGACTATTGAATACCAGGAAATTTATTGCTCTGCAGTGGATTCCAAGCCATTGTGGGATAATTGGAAATCAGTAGGGCGATATGTTGGCTAAGAATGATAAGCAACCTGAACCTTGTTTGCCTTTGCGTCATATAAGGCGATATATATCTTTCTCTGTTAAATCCAATCGTTTCAACCTGTATAGAGAGAAGGTTTCTGAGAAAAAGTGGAATTCCCTATTGAAAAAGTCAACAAGAATTATCAGTTCCTTGCCTAGAGCGGTCGGCGTGGCCTGCTTTAAACTAGTCAAGGGCCATGACTATTTACAGTCACCTGTATAGAATAAGATTGACTGACTGATACAGATATCTGTCCTCCTTTGCGACTACGGCGTACCCATGACTGGAGAGCACCTCATCATATGCCCTTTTTAACTGTATTCCTTTTTCGTGTTACTGTCAATGCCTTTAGTGATTGTTTTTGTCGTTCTTTACTTTATTGAGCTGCTTGTCGACTAATCGAGAGGTCGGAAATGGGGATAGGATTAAAAAAAAAAATTCGATGTTGCGAAATATACATATTACGATTTGACTAAAAATGGGTTTCATTAAGTAATTTAGTAATTTTTACAAAAATTACAATACAAACCTTTATTTATTTTTTTCTGTGTTGACTTTTAGTCTTTTTTTAATGCCAAATTTGTTATTTATTTATTTTTGAAAAAGAATGTTATTAAATGAATATTTATTAACTTTCAATAAGATGAAAGTAATTTTTTATAAAACTCATAATAACTATATGAGCGTAATTTTCTTTAAATGAAATATTAATGTTCAATTCAGTGTAACCATATTTAGCTTGGACCATAAGTTTTAATTAATTATTTGATCAAATATAATCTAATGAAATTTTCATTGGAAAATCGTTTTTAAAATTATTTTTAAAATAAAATCTTACTAGTTTTTTTCAAATAATAAAAATAAATTCTAATTAATTATTTGATCAAATATTATTTAATTAAACTGTTGATGGAAAATCCTTCTAAAATTATTTTTAAAATAAAATCTTTTTAGTTTCTTCAAATTATATTAATTATTTGATTAAATATAAT
Source organism: Caerostris extrusa (assembly GCA_021605095.1). Classification (NCBI taxonomy): domain Eukaryota; kingdom Metazoa; phylum Arthropoda; class Arachnida; order Araneae; family Araneidae; genus Caerostris; species Caerostris extrusa. The sequence goes on from BPLR01006521.1 coordinate 70,634, forward strand.
TTAATTAAGCTATTGATGGAAAATCGTTTTTAAAATTATATTTAAAATAAAATCTTACTAATTTCTTTAAATTGCAAAAATAAAACAACTACACTAAAAAAAAACATTTTTATGTAATAAATTTGAATAAAGAAGCTTTATTTTTCTTTAAGCAAATAAAAGCTGTGCACTCAGCATTCCAGAAAAGTTTCAGCAAAAAAATTTTCTGCAAGTTTTCGAAGCCAGATTTAATCTCCCATCAAGTCTCGGGCGTCTCCATTTGTAATCAACCATCCAAAATGTATCTTTACAATCAATTTATCATTACATCTGGAACTCCAAATCAATGTCTGACATAAACCCCCAAAAAACAACTATTTTTATCAGTCTACATCGGGTAATACGCTTCAATTAGCAATTCTAGAATTTCCTCAAACGTCAGATGCGCCAAACGATAAGCGAATCAAGATAGATTTATGCGATGTTTTTATTTTATTTTTCGACTTGGCGAAACAATCAAAAGAACAATCGAACTATCCACCTTGCACCTATCGTCCGTATAACATTGTAGACTTCGACCCTCCTCTATAATCAACAGGTGCTAGCAATTATCAACCTGGGTGAATCCACACAATACATACTCACCCGCAGGTGTACGTGCCTTCGATTTCAAAACGAAAATTTCGAACGTCACGATTTATTCGAAACGTCAGCCATTTCTTTTCAGTCTCGTTCTGATGGGCACGAACAGCGCTCGCGGCTATCTCGTTCCGTAACAGATGAGGAATTAAAAGCAATGCAAACGATAAGATTTGCTTGTAATTATACTCGAATGAACCGTCTATTGCTTATTAGTGAAATTATCTCGAATATTCATATCTACCAATTGCAAAATTACAGGGGGAAGTAATATCACATTAGTTGGCTTTGGTTTGTTCTTTTATCATTTCATTCGTTCATTTCTCTTTTTCTTTGACGAGATTTTTCTTTCCTTTCAGTTTTTTGGGTGCAGACAAACCCTTCTAAGCGATTCTTTTCTACGTTAAAAGAGTTCTAGTAACTTATCAATCGAAATTATTTGTTTATTCTATTATTCTTATTTTAGTTTTATAAAATTTTGCTATTTACTAATTATATTACTTATTTAGTATAAATTTTTACTTCTAGATATTTTTTCATAATAAAAGTATATAGGCCAAGTTATATTCTTAATATCTTCTAACAACATTATTTAAAATTTTATTATTATTTAACTATTATTTAAAATTTACAAATAATAATTTAAAATTTTGATGAATGTGAGATATGCAAATTTTTTTCTTTGAACCTATCCCGTCTCTAATAGTTATTAAATGGTTAAAATGAATCTTTTAAGCAGTTTATATCGGTCATGTTTTTATAATTTGTGAATTTTTAAATAATTATATTTTTTTAATTATTTCATGCATAGCATTTTGATTTAATATGTCACTGCCTGTTTTAAATGTTTTATCTTATCTTAATTTTAAAATATAATATTCATCATCAGTGGCGCAACAGCCCCGTGTTGGGCCAAGACCGAATACCTACTGGCAGATTTCGAGGCAGAAGACGTTTTTCTTTTTTAGGGTAGATTGTCAGCCCCACGACCAAGCTCTGCAGTTATGAGACCGGTACCTGAATGGCCTAGTGACTGGTGCTCGGTGCCACAGGTTTCGGGTTTGAGTCCCAGCGGTGCCATGGATGTTTGTAGCGGTTCGGAATCTAATTCGAACCGTAGATCCCGATCCCATATGACTGTAAGAGCGTCACGGAGACCAGTCAGACTTCTCTCACCCATATCATTCCTAAACTGTAAAGGACACTCAGCTCTAGCTACATTGATGTGGTGTGGTGTAGTAGTAGTCATATCAGACTGGGACCTAGTATAGCGTGCTAGCCACTCGACTATCAGGCCCCAAAAGCCTATTAAGTGGTTAAAATGAATCTTTTAAACAGTTTATATATCATATTTTTAATTTGTAAATTTTAAAATATTCTATTTATTAAAATACTTCATGCATAGCATTTTTGATTATTTAATATGTCATCATCAGAACGACAGCCCAGGCAAGCCAAGGCTTTCCTTTGAAGAGATTTCCATGCTTTCCTCTGGGCTGACCAGGGTCCTCCAATTCTTAACCTTTAATACAACAAAATCTTCAACTGCGTCTATCCATCGTAACTTGGATCGTCCTCTTTCACTTTGTATCTGTGGCTTTTCCGAAACGAGTCTTTTTACAGGGTTTAAATCATTCATTTTAAATACATGAGTTTAATCTATTGATCTTAATAAAATTTATAATATCTAGGTCTTTATAACATTCATAAATTTCTGCTTTGTACTTTGTTAGAGTACAATTCTTTTCCCCAACACCTCCAAGAATAGCCATTTAATATGTCCCTGCATGATTTAAATGTTTTATCTTATCTTAATTTTAAAGCATAATATTAAAATATAATCATATTACCATTTTAAAAATCGTTTCCTTTTAGAGTAAACAAATAATTATAATTATTAAGAATCTATCAGTGAATTCATTTCAATATTAGGAAAATTTTACCCATTTTAAAAATAATTGAACTTTTCTTGAAACTTCATTTTCACATCTGTTAATTGTTGGATATTAGATACATGCATTGAATTTTTATTGTACAATGGATAACATACATTAGATACATGCATTGAATTTTTATTGTACAATGTGATAACACATATTTCAGTATGTATTTTACTATAATTTCAACTGAATTAAATTATTAATCTTCCAACGAAAACTGTTACAATATTATTATAATTCAGATCATCTATCGAGCAGAATGTAATTTATAAAACGACTCAAAAGGGAATTTTTGAAATATCATTTTGTTTGTCACGAATCTTTTTCCATTTAAACACCCAGTTATAGTTTGGATATTGTAATTTTATTATTCATCGACAATTTTTCTAGACATAAGCATCACAGCAGAGAATATGTTTCATAAGACCATAAAAGATTTTTTATTTTTATGATCCATCTAAAACTTTTTCCCTCATGATTATTTTCCCAGAAAACTTTTCAATAAAAGCACTCTTTCGGGTGAAAACCATTACGATGTCTCAAAGCAGAGAAGAAGGAAAAAAAAATTTTTTCAATATTGACATCAATTTCAAGATTTCCTTTCTCTGTGGACACACTTAGTTTTCAGTAAACGGCGGTGCTCGTTCATGACGTCACAGAGAAATGTCTTTATAAAAATTCTGAAGAAAAAAAAAAAAAAGAATATTTAACAAGAAAGAAGGGAGGAGAGAGAAAGAAAGAATATTATGTTTTTCTCCGTCTAATATATTTGTCAATGCAGAATGGCAACTCTGGAGACAATGCCGCCAGAGAGTGAAATTTCCGACAGATAGCTTTCTGTGCATTATGAGGTATTGCGTTGTATTGAAGAGAACTGAAAGTGGGGTTAAGTGCTCTTAAAAAACTTTTTTCCCCGGGAGCAGTTTTTTGGGGGTTTTGTGCTTTCCGCTATAGTTTTTGTACCAGATTTGGTTCTTTATCTCTTTTTACGTAAAATTGATGTTGATACTTTCGTATTGACAGATATTTGTCAATATCGCTGATATTTGTTTTTATAAAAATTCTTATCTAATATCTATAATCGATAAAATCTATTTTTTATAAAATCTATCTATCTGATATCTATAAAATAAACAGAAAGTTAATGATGGCTGATTAGCTTCTTATTACGTAATTTTACATGAGAAGGAGAAAACTAATAGTAACCATATTCCCACACACATTTATTATTTTCAATATTTCAACTAAATATGGAAAAACAAATCATTTTTTTTATAAAAAAATTATGTTAAGCAAGAATTACTTTTAGGCCCATCATACGCTATATAGTCAAATCGTTAAGGCTAATTTGCAAAACAACTGCAATCAGAAACACAACATTTTTTTAAGGGGGAAGGGGGGTAATAAAATAAAATAAAACGTTTAAATGTTTATCCGTTATTCGTGTTTTAAATAACAGATTAAATATATATATATATTTAATATTAACAATATTTAACTTTTGCAAACATTTTTTGTTAGTGTATGTTTATTTTTACGTCAAAGGAAAGCTGGTGTATTTAATGCTTAGTTAAAAATATAATATCAGATTGATCGAAAAAAAAATTTTTGTTGTTGTTGTTAATACTCTCATTGTCTAACATTGCAGGATTAAAAGGCAAACAATGTTTTTGCCATTTGTTCGAAAATTAAAATTTGGATATTCAACTTGTGTATCAAAACATATTTTCAAGGCAAATTTCAAAGAAAAAAACCTCTCAGATTAAACCCATGAACACAAGGATACCTATATGAAAAATTTATTGTTTCTCATAAATTATTCGTTTTTTTTTTTTTTTTTTTTCAAATAAAACACGTGAATAAATAAATAAATACAAATGCATAGATTTATTTATTGTTTAAACAAAAAGTATTAAATACAGATCAATAACTAAGCTTATCTCTAAAAGGTATTAATTTTTTTAAATTTATGTCACTAAATATTCATTAGTTTTCATTGTTAATAACGTAGATCAAATACGCTCACAAAAGTGTTAGATTTTTTTTAACTAACCCATTTTTTTCAATGATATATAGCACTCATTTATAATTTAATAAAATTACCAAACTTTATTTATCATATTTAATATTTTAACATGTTTAATTTTTTCGCTATATCGAACTTTGTGGCTGACATCCTGCGAAAAGAGGAAGAATGACCGTTTCATCAAAAATTTAAATTCATATCCAAATTAAAGCCTAATGTGTGATACCTAATTATGAAATTCAATAGATGAAGAAATAAGGTGATAAATTATTTTTGTTAAAGTAAAATACAATTCCAGTATCAATATACAATTTCCAGTATCGCCAAATTTGGCGAAGTTTTCAGTGAACTATGTAATAGCAATGCTAAAAGCAGGTTGTATTTTGCATGATGGAGGGGGGAAGAACTGAAGAGGACCCTCAATATGGCAGGGAATGTCACTGTTGTCAGTAAACTGTCACTCGAGGCAGCCGTGCTCCTTTCCTTCTCAATCATGCTCCAACTCTATATAGGTGCACTTCAGATGGAGAACTTTTTCATAAATGGAACCCATGCCTCTATTAGAACATGACGACGTAATTTTCTTGTCGCTTTTAAATGTGGGAGGTGGAATGCCGTGGGAGTCTTCTTACCCCTCATATTGTTGGCGAACTTTATTGGATTCTGAAGGTCACGGTCCATCAAATCTTGACATGTTTCATACAGGTCAAGAGCGAATGGATGTTCAAAGTTCGCTATTAGTATATGGTAAAGATTAATAAGGAAATTACATAGACCTTTCATAGACCTTTACATAGATCCTTACATGTAAAAAAAAAATGTGGACGCGATTATATTAAAAAATATTGTTATAAAAAATCTAATTTTATATATGTGGAAATTTATTTTTGAGGCAAAAAAAAAAAAAATATTATGAAATGCATGAAGAAAATACAAATTCGATTTATAATTGAATTTGCATAATTCATTAAGATACTAAATAATAATGATTGCAAAATCTGCTGTTGTCGTTCAACATGAGGCTTTATTTAATTCTACATTAATTAGACTTAAGAAAACTTATCCAAAGAATATTATCTTAGTCTATTATCAAAGAATATTATCCTGAACTGATTTTAATATTAACAACGGCTAATGTATTAAATAATAAACAATGCACTGTTTTCTCTGATTTTTTTTTTTTTAACTAATTTAATCTATGAATAAAGCATTTTTTTCTTACGGGAAGAGTTTTGTCATTTCATTCAAAGGAGAGGAATGTATGTTATTTAACAAATGTATAACAACCCATCACTGAAATTTGACAGCAGACAAGCAGTATTGTGATAGTTAAATTATACGCAATTAGTATTTTGTACTAATGAGAACAACCTGTCACTCAAATCTGATAGCAGATGTTCAGTGTCATGTATAAAAGAGACTCGGGAAATTAGCGAATATCAGTGCGATGATCTGTATGAGAAGTGAGGGAAACCGACTTACCCTCTTGACGGATTGTGAGAGTTCCCATGATCCTGAAAGTGGCCCTATTTTTGAAGTCTAGCATAGTCCGAGACGTTACAGTACGAATAAAAAAGAATAAAATTGAATTATAACTATTTGATGAAAAAAAAAATTACCAAGACAAAGCCTTTTTTTATTTTTAATTTCAAGCTATTGCTTTTAACATAAAACAAATTAATATATTATCCTTTACGTTCTTACATTTTTGCTTAGAGTTATGATTTTTACTTTTTAAATAAGAATACTTTTAAAAGTTTAAAAGCTTATTTTTTTCACCTTGGAAACTTTAGATTATAATGATACAAATATCCCTCTTTCTTTTTCCCCACATCTAATTTCCCATACATAATACGAATGCTTGTTATTTCTCTTCTAATGCTGTACATTTTTTATACCTCCCAGCGCCCTGAAGCTTGTAGACACACGCCAGTGTTTAATCCGGCAGAGTCCGGGAGCCCTTTGGTCCGGGTGATAGGGCAGAAATGCAATAAATTCGTCTTAGTCCAGATTTATATTAACTTGCTACGCTTTTCGAATGGGGCAGCACCCTCCCTGAGTTGTTCCCCTGAATCTTGTCACGTGGCTATGTTTAATCCCTACAATCGATGCGGATAAAAAAAAAAATCTTTTATTTTTCTCTTGCATTCAAATATTCCAGTTGCAGAAAAGAATGGTTGCCAGAATATTCAAGGTTTTATTTTTAGTATTTATTCCATTTAGAATGAGCAAAAATTTATACTAAACAAGTAATATAAAAAAAAATATTTTAAAGTCAATTCCTACTTTGTTTTGATTCTATTGCAGAAAGTCCTTTATAAATAATTTTCATTCATTTTTTTTTTAAGTTAGAAAAGAATTCTCTCTCTCACATACACACTTTCCATCTCTCTCACTAATTTATTCACATGTTTCATTTTCCATTTTGTTCCCTCCTGACTCAGACTAGAACCAGAATGAAAAAAGAATCTGAAAAAGAAAATTTTTCCTGCGATCTACACGCTTTGCCACTGACGGTATTTATTCTTAAATTTATATGCTGCTAAATATCTTATATAAGATAAATTTTTTTCTCCCATATAAAACTAAAATTAATTCATTAAATTTAATGAATGAATTAATATTTGAAAAAAATTGTATTAACATCAAGTGTCATCCGCTACAAGTATATGTATATATATTATATTATATATAGGAGATTGTGAACTAATAGTTGGAATTGAAAAACTCATTCCATTCGTAAAAAATTAAGATAAATATAAATACGAGAAATTTTTAAATATTCATTTCAATATATTTTTCGTTTATGTAAGAAATAATTTTATGTATTCTTCTTATGCGATAGCGTTATTTCATAATTAATATCTGACAATGCTAAGAAATCTGTTTAAATCACAGTTCATAAGCAGAAACATTAAATTATTGTTATATAAGACCCTTATTAGACCTATTTTTGATCTATGATTCTGAAACTTGGACTTTGGCAAGATCTGATGAGGCCCCTTTGGGTATATTTGAACGGAAGATTTTAAGAGCTATTCTAGGAGGTGTTAGGGAAAGTGAGTGTTGGAGAAGACGGTGCAATGATGGAATTTATAAATGCTATAAAAACCCCAGGTATTATAAAATTTATTAAGATCAATAGATTAAACTGGGACTGCTCCTGTATTTAGAATGAGTGATTTAAACCGTGTAAAAAGGCTCGTTTCAGCAAAGCCACAAGGACAAAGAGGACGACCCAAGTTGCGATGGATAGAAGCAGTTGAAAAGATTTTTGCTGTACTGAAGGTTAAGAATTGGAGGACCCTTGTCACCCAGAGGAAGGCATGGAAATATCTTCAAAGGAAAGCCTTGGCCCACTCTGGGCTCTCGTGCTAATTGATGATGGATATCTGACAATAATAACTGAATAATAGTAGCAGATATGCTCAGGGATTTTCTCGACAGAAAATAAAACATTTTTAATTTGGACCTTTTTTTTTCTTGACTGATATAGGCTATTTATTAATAATGTTTTCTTAGACTACCTTAATCAAAATAATAATGATAACAATAATAATAATAAATATTTTTTAATTTTAATTTTTGAAAAGAACTATCTAAGGTCTTTATATATATATTTTTTATTTTTGAATTGAATAATCATCCTAAGAAAACACATTTTAAAGTCAATTATTATAAGATTCATTTTCTCAACAATTTCCAATAAATAAACAATATTCCCAAATAAACTGAAATTTAACAAAGTTTATTTATATTAATAATTAATCTTTTTGATCTAGTTAATATTTTTTCCCCTATCAAGTCTCGATAATTTTTTTTTTTTTTTTTTTTTTTTTTTTTTACCTCGGACAAATCACGAAGAACAAAAAACAGCACCAATCACTAAAAATAAAAACGTCACCAAATGCAGATTTCCCTTTTTCATTTATTCACATTCATACCCTTCTCCCTACCCTCTTATTTCCGGCTGGAATTACACTCGCCCACTTGCAGTTCCTCTCCTCCTGTCTGAAGGATCGTCAATTAGAGAGGGATTATCCGAGCAGCTTTTCCCCATTACTAATGCGAAAGCTGAAGATGATGCTTAATATTTTCCCCATTCACTATCGGCAGAACGGGAGAGTTGAGAGGGGATAGTGGAAAAAAAAAATGCGTGGAGCGTTTGGGAAGGTTGCAGGTGCTAAGTTCAAAAACGCGACAGAGATTTGAAAAGGTCGCGATTGAAATTGAGCATCCTTCCGTTTTAAAAACTCTCCCCGCTCTCAACAAAAGGGAGATGATCCGATTTAGTTGAGTTCATAGCACAGACCTTATGCTCCTGAATAAGTTCAGATTTATAGGATCTGTATTTAAATTTGTAAACATTTCTAACTGTTATGTAGCAGAGAAATTAAAAAAAGGCATTAGAAATGTAAATTGGCAGAGAAGTTATTACAAAATGTGATTTGAAAATTATTATTTGCTTATAAAAAAGAAATGACATCATAATGAATGTGAAAATACAATACTGAAATACGAAATAAAACATCAATTTCATTAAATTGAAATGTTTAAAATAAGAATACAATAAGTTTACTTGAATGATTTGTAAATAACTAATAATTTTTATTTTGTTATTATTATTTTTTAATATTTCCAATGGCCGATTATGAACAGTTACAACAAAAAAAAGAACAATAAAAAAAAAACATACAACAACAACAAAATAATACAACAAAACATGCTGAAACAGAGTTCATTAATCTAACAATAATGCCAAGTTGTAGATCTTTTAGCCACTAAAAAGTGTTACCAGGTGCACCACGGGGAGGTAGATCTTCTGCGCATCCTGTAAATAACTAATAATTACAATGTATATTAATCCTTAATGAGAAAATATAATTACGAAGTGATGTATTATGTAAGTAGTGTGCGACTATTTAAAAAACAGCTATAAATCCTTAAACATTATTTATTTCTTAATAAAATATTTTACTATAGATATTTACTGATTTGCATATTACCAACATATGGCATGAAAAATAGTCATTATGATTCTTGTAACAATTTTTTTCCATTTTCTTTTGACAATTTCAATTAAAATAATTAAATTTTTATTTACTAATAAATTTTAAATTAAAATTTTAGTAAATTATTATTAACATTTTAAATTAAAAAATGGCAAATGACAATTGAAAAATTAAATTAAATTAATTTTTAATTAAATAAAAACATTTTGTACTACTAAATTATTTGCACTACTAATAATTATGTGCTATGTTCATCCTTACAGATGAAAAATATTTTCATTTCTAGCAATCTTAATATTTTTTGCCGATGAGTTTTTTTTTTTTTTTTTTTTTTTCTTCCACCTCAATTCGTTCTTAAACAAGTTAAATATTTCCAATTAATGAGAAAATTTCATAATAAAATTTTAAAAGTATAAATGTCCACTTCCTTTTCAAGCTTTTGTCAAATAAGTATGGTTTTCTTATTAGCACATTGTACATTAAAATCATTTATTGCATCCTTAGATTTAGTATTCAAAAAATTTGTGGACCTGATTAATCGAGTGTATAGAGCTCTGGCGCTCGGGTTTCCTAGGTGATAGGTGCCACAGGTCCGAGTCCTGGCAGGGCCATGGATGTTTGTAGGGGTTCAGAATCCACTTTAAGCCGTAGGTCCCGGTCTTATGAAAATGTAGAGCATCACGGAGCCAGGCCAGACTTCTACCTATGAGGGCTCCATCACAAAGAAGCTTCCCCCCCCCCTCTTTCCCTTCAACCATGAGTCCATACGGGCTCTTAGCTTGGTCTAGATATCTAGCAAGTGAGATCAGAAACAACAATAACAAAATTTGACTTAATAAATAATAAAGAAAAGTTTGTCAAGCTAGAAGTAAAAAAAAAAATTAAATTGTAAAATTTGTGTAAAAAAATAATAAGGTAGCAGTTCTAACATTTTAATGTGTTTTAAATTAAAATGCAATTTATTGATCTGAAATTTGAATTAAATTGTTGAAAAGAAACAAACCTTTTATGCTTCCTCTTCACTAAATAAATAATACAATATTATTAATTAAAACTTTATACTAGTAATTTTTGTTAAAAGAAATAATATTTTTGAAGATTTAGCTATTAACTTCAAAAGTAACAGGGGGCCTGATGGCTAGTGGGCTAGTGCTCTGGCCTTTGATACCACAGGCTTCAGGTTCGAATCCTGTCGATGGCATGAATGGTCGTGAGTGGTTCGGAATCCACATTAAACTGTAGGTCCCAGTCTAATTAGCCCAAACTGTGCACAAAATAACCGTAGTCCCGACAAACTAAACCAATCAAAAAGTAACATTTATGTTGATATTAGTACAATTTAAGTAACGTAAGAAAATTAAGATCGAAAAAAAAAAAAAATCTTATATGTGTATATAAAAGTCTGTTTTATGTGTTTTTGAATGGATGCTTTTCGAAATATTGTAAGATTCTATTTTCCCAGCAAATCAATCGAAAATTTAACTATTAATCACCTCTTGTTACATTCCTCCCTAACTGTGCAAAATACCAAAATCAATCAGCTGTAAAAAAACACGTTTTCCCTGCAAAACTTTAGGGGAAAAAAAAACCCAGAGATAACCCAAAACTCCCAGAGAGAGGGCGGTATTTTCGCAAGAGACTGTGAATTTAGCCATCAAAAGTCACCTCAGGGGGCGTAACGCTAATTTTTCCACCCGATTCGAATCACGCCCCCTTCTGGAACGTGATGTTTAACTTGGGAGTCTCCGCGGAACGCGCCCCCACAGCAGAATGCAAATCGGGGGAGCGCCGGATAAAAAGAACGCCACGCGCCCCGCTGAAAAAAGGAGACCTGCGTTCATTAGCTTGGCGACCCTTGGCGCGATTGGCAGTCGACACGTGACCCCACACGGGGTGCAGGGGGCAAGAAGATATAAAATAAAATATGTAAAAAAGAAGAAAAAAAAAAGCAGTAGCAGCAAACAATCAGTAATCATCCCCTAGTGGATGTCGAACACCATCTAATATGAGTCACATATGGGTAAGCATTTAAAGACAAATATTAGAAACTTCTCTTTTTATATGGAAATTCAATGGGGTCAAGAGCTGTATTGAGAACATGAGGGGAGGTTCTCTGTTAACACTCCTAAGGGCACGAGTTTTAATAAAAGAGAGATTAGAAGCAAAATGTTCTCTTTTTTGCTTGTTCTCATGTTTTTAATGGAAATGAAAAGCGTGTGAAGATGTTACTGGGACATGCTACTGAGGGAGTCAGTTTAACTCCAGGGATTTAATAATGTTTTCATGTAAGGTAAACAGTTTTTCAAGGATTGTACAATCTGTTTGACTTTCTACGTCAAGATATCTGGTGGTAAATGAAATGCATCATTTTAATTTTAGTGTGTTTTTTTATTTAAACAAATTTCATGTAATAATTGCTTCTTTTTTATTAATGTTACTGGATAAACTAGAACATTCTATTGGATGCTACTGGGGTCACGATTTTATTTTTTTAACTCCAGGGATTTAATAATGTTTTCACGTAAAGTGAACAGCTCGTTACATGAAAGTATTGTACAATCTGTCTGACTTTCGAGATAACTGGTGGTAAATGAAATGCATCCTTTTAATTTTAGCTTCTTTTTAATTGAACTGATTTCATATAATAATTGCTTCTTTTATTGATGATAAAAACTACACATCAAAAAAATTTTTTTAATTTTATATAAAAAAAATAATAATTGGAAAATAGAGATTTGAAGCAATAAATTATAAATTAATACAGAAAAGATTAGAAGCAAAATGTTCTTATTGCCAGTTCGCATGTTTTTTTAATGAAAATGAAAACCGTGTTACTCGTATATTGCTCGGACATGCTACAGGGGTCACGATTTTTTTTAACTCGAAGGATTTAATAATGTTTTCATGTAAGGTAAATAGCTTGTCCAAAGGGTTGTACAATCTGTTTGACTTTCGAGATAAGTAGTAATAAATGAAATGCATCATTTTTAATTTTAGCATCTTTTTTAATTAAACTAATTTCATATTATATTTGCTTCTTTTATTGATGATAAAAACTACCTATCCAAAAATTGTTCATTTGTTTCAAAAAAATGTTTTCAATATTGCGATTGACTTTGTAGAAATATGTGTAAATAAACAATAATTAAGAAAGGGTTTACAAATCACAAAATTTTTTTTGTTACAATCACCATTGGATACCGCTTTGGCCATTGGTATTACAGGCTTCAGGTTCTAATGATGGCGATGAAATGGTTTTATTAGTAGTTCGATTTCCACTTTAAACTGTAGATCCCGGTCTAATTAGCCTAAAATGTTAAAAAAGTGACCGTAGAGCGATAAATCAAATATGACACTGGATTCAAACACCAACACCAATGGAATATATCCTCTTCAGTGATATATTTTTCCTCAGTGTAATGATAAGGGGATAGATTGGTGACTGACGCATTTTCAGAGATTTAGAACTAACTTCATTACTAAGAGAGCTTCATAACTAACAACAGGAATTGTGGTGTGGGATGGCATCATGCAAGATAAGTCGAGCTGTCTAATCTTCATTTCGGATAAACTAACAGCGCGGCGTCATATTGATTTCATCATTGAGCCATCTGAATGGCCATTTCTCAGAAATATTTTTGCAGTCAATAGTTTAATAACTAATATGTTCTATTTACGTATATTTATTAAACAAATTATATTTTGTTAGAAAAAAAATTAATTCTCATGATGTAACATGCGTCTCGTAATAATTTGTGTAAAATATTCGCGTATATACATGATTTTTGTAAATTTATAATGAAAACCTTTCTTCAATTATTTATGCAATTTCTAGACATTAGTCTCCTCACTATAAATTAAATACTTTTTAAAAATGGATAATTAATTTTATGGTTGGTTTTTATTATTTTAAATTAAATATTAATTTCACTCGCGCCCAAATATTTCTGTTGTTTCAACAAATTATTTTTTTAGAATAACTGAAAAAATATTACATATAAACATTTCAGAGGGATTTTTGAAATGTTTATCAAATGTTCTCACTATAACTGTTAACTCATTATTATAGAATATATTTTCAACACTTATTCCCATAATAGATTCGGTCCAATACAATTTTAATTTTTATTCTTTGCATAAATTCTATAAATAAACAACAACAAAACTGAAGCAATACAGTTTTATTTCTATTTAATTTTTTTTTTTTTATGTTAAGTTTTTATTTTAAGTTTTCTGTTAGAAGTTTAAACAATACTATCTCTATAAAAAGCAGCAAATAATTCTTTTTCAAGTTCGTTTCGTTTAATAGAGAGAACGAAATCTGTTTATCTTTCAATAGATGGACAAACACACACACGGAAAAAAAAAAAAAAAAACCAGTCGACAAGCATTTTATTAAAACACGATCAAACTAATCAAACAAAACTATAAAATAATAAATACGTTGCAATAAAAAAATTTCAATATATCCTTAAATCAGTCCCTTCACAATAAATAGACGAATGTTAAAAAAAAGAATATTAAGAACCTTCTAATATGTTTTAGAATGTAACTATAGCTCTTAGCATTATAGAATGAATTAAATTTTAGCTAATTAAAAAGGGTTTTGTTTATAAATAGTTACTAAAAAATGGCGCTCAATGTCAGGTTCGAAGAAATATTTTCATTAATTTTGATAGGGTTGTGAGAAAGTTCTATTCCCCAAATAAATTCCCTTTGCAACTGGATTATTTAGGATTAAATGCATTAAATTGTTTAGCAAAAAATAAATAATTAAAAATACTTCTTTGAAATGTCAGCTAAGTTCTTGATTTGCGTATTTGCTTCTTTTATTTCATTTTTTTATTGAGAACTGCTTAAGTTATGAATATTTTTATATTTTTGAAGTATAATTTTATTGATATTGTCTTACAGTACAGCATTTATAATCTAATTTAAAAGTTTGGTTTCAAAAAAAAATGTCATATTTTTTACTTTACTTTTATATTTTTGTAAGACTAATGAGTTTTGATTTATTTATTAAATTTTTATTTCTCTCTTACTTTTGTTTGACTAAAATGTTATTTTTTTAATTTTATTTCATATTTTTAAAACCGTTTGAGTATAGCATCAATAGATTGTTAAAGGAATATAATTAAAAGAAAATATATATTTAAGTTATTAAGTTTAAAAAAATATATATATTGAATAAATTAATGGCTTTTGTCTTAATTGTTTTCATAACCTATTAAGGCTCGAAAATGGAACGCAATGGGGTATAAAACTACAGAGGCATCTGGTTGTATCAAAATACCACTAACTTGAAATTGGGATGCATTAACATAAACATGGCACGAATTTTTAGAATCAGATTTGCAAAACAAATTCAGAGCTTTGAAACTTTTTAAGATTTTCAGATGATTCTTGGCACTCGACAGTCCACTCTTTCGGGCCTGATGGATGAGGAGCTAGCGCTCTGGCACTCGGTACCACTGGTTTCAGATTCGAGGCCCCGGCCGTGCCATGTATGATTGTAGTGGTTCGGAATCCACTTTAAGCCGTAAGGTCCCGGTCTCCTATGACCGTAGAGCGTCACACAGCCCAATTAGACTTCTTCTCATCCCCATCATTCCCAAACTGTAAAGGGCAACTCAGCTATAGGCACAGTGATGTGGTGTGTTGTAGTAGTAGTGTAGTCACTCTTTCAATAATGGATTTAATAAAAATCTATTTTGTGCACATTGGGGATGAATTTATAGTACGCATTAATGGCATGATGTTGTTTAGAACTTTAAACCCTTAAAACAATATCTCGCACCTAGAATGAAATACGCTAAACCGTCTTCCCAATACGTATATTAAACACTAAGAATTTTGCAATAACCCGTTTAATGATATACCTAAAAATCACAATAGCCCATACCCCCAAAAAATATACCTGCAAGTTCGGATGCATTCAGAGATGTATATAAATTTAAAAAAAAAAGGAAATACATACTCATGAAATAAATTAAAGGAAATTTCAGGATTTTAAATATATATAAAAATATCATAATTAATATTTACAATTTAGATAGTTAAAATACATCATAAAATTAATATTATATCAGTGCAAGCGATGTCTAATAAACATTAATCAAATATAATATATATACAATATACAACAATAATAATTAATAAAAAAAAAACCCATGTGGACAGGAAAACAGCAAGCTGAAACCGGAGCGGTAAATGAAGAAAATTGGCTTTACTAAAAAGAAAATGCTAATAATTAGCATTTAATTGATTAATGCTAATAAAAATTAATTGATTCGGGCATTTGAAAAGGGATCATCTCCATTTTCATAAATTTCACTGGAGAAACAAAAAACTTTTTCTTCTATAATATTTCAGAAAACATAAATTAGTAATTTTCTTTCATTGTCATCAGTATTCATCATTCATCAACACATAATGTAAAAATGTCTAGATAAATATTTATACATTAAGAGGCCGTTCTTATGAGAGAATGGAGAATACTAGGCTAAAAGAGGTTTAGTGCAACAACTGAATTTTTTTAAATGCATGTCTATAAATACTGGTGTTATTATAGGAAAAAACTAATGTAATATTACATATATGTATATGTATATTATATATTACATTAATAATGTATTATTACATATATGTGTATGTAATAAATTAAATTTCTCCAATGCAAATGAAATAATATTTCATGAAAAATGTAATCATAATATATATCAATTTATATCTTTATCAATTTAATAATAATGCATAATAATAATTATTATAATAAATATTATAATACTTAATAATTACTATATAAATATTAAATTAATGATAAGTAATATCATAATGGAATATTATAATTATCATTGATTCTTAAAAACAAAATATTTTAATATTTAGATGTTATTTACACCACAGAAATGTTATAACTTGCTGCATATTTAAATGACATTTATTTATTATCAACTAAAAAGCGTTTCAAGATGTAAGCAAAAAGAATTGATCATAAAACTTATGAAATTTTGAAAAAAGAGTGCCGAATTTATGATAATTTCTTTTTTGATTCCAGCAAATTTTTCATTTGGATTATTGAATTTCCAATATTTTGTATTATTTTTAACGAATCTCTTTTAGATGATAGTTATTAGGTAAAAATCGTCACAAAATTTTGTAAAAACAGGACAAATGACAAATTATAACTTAAATATATATAAGTCATGTATAACTTAATCATATATAAGTCATGTATAACAACATATAAAGTCCTGTATAACTTAAATCACATATATCGCTAACTAGATTTATAACAAATTACCACGTGCTTAAAAATATTGTAATATAAATAATGAAAAATTGTAAATTTATTTTTTTCTTCTTATTGATAATTGATCTTGTAGTGTTTCTGTAAAAACGGTTTTGAGAGGTCATAATTTTTAATTCATATACATTATCAAAGATTCAATAATTGTTTCCATTTGATACTCCTTATGTGCAATACAATACTTCTTATATTTTAACTTATTTAATTTACCTAAAACCCTCGACTACAAAATGGGATAATAAATAAATATCGAGAAAAACATTGTATTTGTATAAAATGTACATAATATACAATATTTTTTCAATTAAACAAAAAAACAAGTGTTTTCCCGGCATCATACATTATTCTACGTTTTCTTATTAGTTAGATATTTGATTACTAACCGTTTATTAATTAAAAAATTATTATAAGTAAAAAAAAGAATAACTTGAAAGATATAAATTGAAGTACAAAACTATATAGAAGGCAGCGTAAATGATATAAATTGATTAAACTAAATTACGCACACACACACACACACACACATACACAAAAGAAAATAGAAAAGAGAGAGATGTCTAACATATGGTATACATTTTAAAACACATTTAAGATTGACAGATGAGATAAACAACTTAACAAAAGGGCTAGTAATCAAATTTCTAATTGATAAAGCACCGTAGAATAATGTATGATATTGGGCAAACACTTGTTTTTGATTAATCAAAAAAATGTATATTTTACACGATGTTTTTCGCGATATTTATTTATAACCCCATATTAAAGTCGATGTTTTTAGAAAATGGGTTTTAAATATAATAAATATCGTATTGCACAGATGGAATATCGAATCGAAGCAATTATTGAATCTTTGCTAATGTATATGAATCAAAAATATTGGTTGAAGGACGAAATTACTGTAAGGTCCTTCATATTAATAAAGCAATTAGTAAATTAATTACTAAACTGCGACCCTAAGAAATAACTTTTTATTTTGTGTTTTGTAAATGTACATCATCAATCAATTTATCTTATATAATTGAAATTGCTATTACTTGTAAACGTATGTATAAATTCGGACAAATATAATTTTCCAATATATATTATATTTTCGTAAAAGGTAATTTTAAAAAATTACCGTATAAATTAAATTTTCGTATAAAGTAATTTTTAAAAATTACTATATAATGCTAAATATTTCTATGTCAGTATTTTTATAAAGACTGTAACACCTAGAAATTCAATTTTTTACTGATTATTTTATTTTATTTTTGTCTGCGGTCGCTAACTATTTCAAAAGGTTTATTATTCATTTATTATTATTATTATTTTGATTAAATAAAAACCTTATTTTTCATTTTTCAAACAAACTATTTCTAATTTTATACAAACTTTCAAACTAATTTATTAAAAATTGTCATCAAAATAAATTACAAATGGACATTGTTCTGACATCACGATGGGTTTGGCGCTCTATGAGCTAGACTCGAAAATCAATAAAAATAAGACCTTTTCGACCTGAGAAGATGCTTCTCTCATGGCAGGTATAGCGGAAATACGAAGGGGGGAAAAATTCCCTTAAATTATTTGTAACCTTGATTTATCAAAATAGACATTGATTAATGATTGATTTACATAAGCTATAAAGATTTAAACTCTCTTATCTTCTTCCGGTATGGGCTATGAAGCCCAGTTTGGGGGTTATGTTGCACGTACAAATTTTGAAATTATTTCTCAGAATGTTAAAAATTTCACCCTGGTGCTTTCGCAATGACGATATTAGACGAGCTCTCTCGATTCCAAGTTTAAGACAATTTGTTCACAAAATTTCTACTAAATTCTATAATGATATGCGAAACATCAATAACCCTGTATTAAATATCCTACAAAATTACGATTATGATATTTCTTCCGCAAAACATAGCAAAGTCCTCGCACTGTTCTCAATATTTTAAATTAATTCCTTACAACTGCCCTAGATGAAAAAAAGTTCGCTTTTCTCCTAACTATTTTTTCTCCTAATTTGACTTTTGCTCATTCTGGGTTATTACATGCAACTGTTTCATCAACATCATTTTTGAAAATTTTTTGATATTTTTCATTTATAATTTTATTAAATAAAAATTCTTTTTTTTTAAAAAGGGCATTTAATTATCTATTTTGCTTATTAACACTAAGGGCATGAGACCACAGCTATGTTTCAACATTTTACAATAATGAAAGAGCTAGTGGACGCTACGCGCAAAAGGATCTCCGTAATAATCTACAATAAGAGAAAGATTTAAAATAACAAATATAAACCACGTGTAGAGCTGATGTAGCGTGAGCTTGCTTGAACGAGCTTGAAATGTTTTAAATATTAATAAAATTCTATACAAATAAAACTAAAAAAGTGTATTTTGAATTAGGATAATGTCAAGCATTAAATTGTTTGTTTCTTGCAAGAATAAAAGAGTTTTTGAATGTGCGGTATGGAATTGTTTTGGGAAAGCAATAGCAACTTTTTTAAATATATGAAATACTTTGGAAATAAATGTGGATCATCATCATTTTATCAGACATAATGTTATAGTTATTTATGAACTTTTATACATATTTGTGATTTATAATTCGTATTCAATATTTTTTAAATATTTCCAAATTTTCATTAATAATAAATAATTTTGTAAATATTAAATGAATGAGGTTAAAAATTGTTATAAGAATTTCTTTTATTTAAAAACTTGAAAACCTTGTGACTGTGTTCTTTATTGAATTTTTCGGGGTTTTTTACTGTTGTTTATTCATTTCAAATTAATATATAATAAATATTTAATTTTTTTTTTTTAATTTTTCAACTTTTATAATTTCTTTTTGTTTTTTTTGTATATTTCTTTTAATTATATAAATTTATTATTTTTGAATTAACGAAATAAATTAATGTGATTAATTAATTTCTGCCGTTATTTTTAATATTTATTAATTTTATTTTTTGTATTTTGCTCTTTTTATGATTCTATTTTCTGTTTTGAGTACATTTCTTTTCAGTGATATTCATTTGTTATATATAATATAACGAAATAAATTAATTTGATTAATTAATTTACTGTCGCCAGTCTTTTGATAGATCTTTGATCAATTTAGATATGGATATAAAAAAAATAATTTTTAGATTAAATACATATTTGCGATTTATAATTCGTATTCAATATTTTTAAATAATCCGAATTTTTCATTGATAAATAATTTTTTTAAATAATCAATGAGATTAAAAAAATTATAATAAGAATTCTTTGTTGAAACTTGAAATCATTGTGATTTGTGTCCTTTTATTAATTTTTTGGTTTTTTTTTTTTTTTTTTACTATTGTTTATCTGTTTCAAATAAATCTCTAATAAATATTTATTTATTTTTTTGTATTTTTGCACTTTTTATGATTTTTTTCTGTTTTGGTACATTTCTTTTGAGTGATATTCATTTATTATATAGAATAACGAAATAAATTAATTTGATTAATTAATTTACTGTCGCCAGTCTTTTTTGATAGATCTTTGATCAACTAGATATGGATATAAAAAAAAATACTTATTCCTTAGATTAAATTCATATTTGCGACTTATAATTCGTATTCATTATTTTTTAAATACTCGATTTTTTTTTTTTCATTAATAAATAATTTGTAAGCACTAATGAATGAGATTAAAAATTATTATAAGGAATTCTTTGTTGAAATTTGAAATCCTTGTGATTGTGTTCTTTTATTAATTATTATTATTATTATTATTATTATTATTTATTTTTTTTTTTTGTATTTCGCACTTTTTTATTATTCTATTTTTGTGTTTTGGTACATTTCTTTTTTAATTATATTCATTTATTATATTGAATTAAAGAAATAAATTAATGTGATTAGTTTATTTCTGTCGTCAACTTTTGATAGATGTTTAATCAATTAAATATGGATTCAAAAAATACTTATTTTTAAATTAAAAATAAATTCACTTACCAGTTTACTTGAATGTTTCATTTATGAATAAAAATTTATTTAATGCCTTGATTATTTGGAAACAATATTGATTTTTTTTTTTTATCGTTTAACTTATGACAATTTTCATGAGAAACCAAATGATTGTTGGTTATCATTTTTAGATTTTTTTGATCGCTTATTAATTTTCTTTTCATTTCCTGTTTTTTAAAGACATTTGGCATTTGCGTAATTTTTTTTGCCGTATTAAAAATCATTTTAGACCAAATTCAGTAAGTAAAGGTTTATATTAGGTTTTCTTTTTGCCTTAAATCATAAAATTTTATGTTATAATTTTGAGACTATTTCCTCTGATTACAATTCCCCCGTACTTTTCATTGTTTTTTTTTTTTTTTTAAATTTAAATTCTTCATAGTAAAAAACATATCTTTTCTCTGAAGCTGGCAACACTTAATCATATCAATCAGAAAAGACATAATAACGTTACTGCGGAAAACTAGAGCTAACCAGAAATTTGCGTAACGTTGCATGTTATGACAACTAGAATCTTATGTAAGTATTTGAGATGCATCCCATGATCACTTAAGCAAGTCCGGTTTGGGGCTCCGCAGCAAAAGTAACTTGAAATCATCCAAAGACTTGAAGAAAAAAAAAATCCTTCGAATGATCACCAACTCACCTTGGTACTTCAGGAATCAGGATATCAGACAATCGCTTAACCGCCCAAACATTCGCCAATTTATACTTAACATTTCTGCAATAATCTTCCTCATACTTGCAATTCGGTTTTTAAATTCTCTTCCTTGGTATTATATTTCTTTGTTTAAAAATAGAAATACTGTACTGTACTCTCGCGTACTGTTCTTAATATACATAATCCGTTGTTTTTTCACCCTCATTCCTTCATCTGAAGGACCATTACTGAAAGACCCACCCGATGGTGGTCCTCCTTCTAATGTTACAGTTTATTCTCATTTCATTACCTTTCTCATTTATTTTTTTTTTTATTAATTATATATTTCTTGATATAAAAAACGTGCTGCATAAAATTTCAATGGGCATTGACCTAAAAGCAACGCTTCTCCAACATCAAGATAAAAGTGCGTAGCTGCTCCGCGGCCAAAATAGTTTAAACAGCAATACGTAATA
>BPLR01006522.1:0-17699 GCA_021605095.1 Caerostris extrusa
TCATTGGCTGCTGCTATCGAAATATAATATTTTTTTTTTTTAAAAGAATAATTTTTTTATTTTCAAACGCTTTGTATTAAAGTTGTAGTTCAAAAACAAGTAATAAATTAAAAATATTTAAACAAATGAAGAGACATATAATTTTATTTTTCTATTTGATCCTTTTTATTTGATACATGGAAAATAAACTATACCCATTTACCTGTAAGTTTTATTACTTACAAAAGAAAAATATTAATTTTTTTTACTAAACTTTTCGAATATTTTAAGTATTACACAGAATAAATGTGTAGTAAATAGTAAATATTTCTAATAGATAAGAGACTATTTTTTACTTGTTCTAGCTCCTTGATGATTTTTCATTTGATGTAGAATATAAAATTTTCCACATTGCATACTAGGTACATAATTTTTTTAATTTTCGAATATTTTGGTATTACATAGAATAAAAATGTGTAGTAAATATAACTATTTCTAATAAATAAGTAGAATTTAAAATCATCGAAAAGAATAATAAATAAAATAATGCGGAATATATTTCACATTAAGCTTACTAGAAAAAAGAAGAACATTTTCAAAAATAAATTGAACATTTTTGCAAATATATAGTAGTAAATAAATACAATAATAAAATAATAAATAAGAGTATACCTTATTTTCCTATTTGATGTGGAATAAAACTATTTTATGTCTTAATAGGAAAATAAAATTTTCTTTTATAAAATCTTCGAAGGTTTTGGCATTAAATAAATAAATGTGTAATAAATGAAATATTTCTAATAAATAAGAGACTATTTTATTTATGCTATTTGATGCTTCGTTATTTGATGGGATACAGCTTTAAAAGCTACTTATTATGGAAAAGAATACTTTCCTTCCTTATAAAGTTTCGAATTTTTGGCATTGTATACAAAAGATTTAGGGAAGTAAATTAAATATTTATAATAGAAATAAGAGACGATTTTGTATTTTTTGTTCTACTTGGATGCTTTTATCTGATAGGGAATAAATGCCATTTTAACTTCACATTCCACATCAGATAAAAAGCACGTAAGGGGAACGTGAGGGAAAATTTTTTAATAACTTTTGGAATGTTTTGACATTACATATAGCAATATATGTAGTGTTAATTAATATACAGTAAATTAAATAATTCTATTAAATAAGAGAATTTGCTTTTATTTTTCTATTTTATGTGGTATAAAAGCTTTTATTAAGAAGTATTAGGAAAAGCAAATAATTTCTTTATAAATTTTCAGAACGTTTTTGAATGATATAAGAATGAAATGTAGTAAATTAAACATTTTTAATAAATAAGAAACTGCTTTATTTGTTCTATTTGATGTGGAATGGAAGCTTTTATTATTAATAGGAAAACGAATTTTATTTAATAAATTGGAATAAGCTACATTGCATAGAATAAATGTGTAGAAAATATAAATATTTAATGACAAATAAGAGACTATTTAATTTTTCTATTGGAATACTATTTGATTTGATGTGTGAGATTAAACTTTTTTATTACTTATAATAGGAAAATTGATTATAAATTTTCACTTGACACTTATAGAAATAAACGTGAAGTAAATATAGATATTTCTTAATAAATAAGAGACTATTTATTTATTCTATTTGATGATTTTTTAATTTCCATGTGAAATATAAATTTCATTGCCTACTAGAGAAAAAGAATAATTTTTTAAAATAAATTTCGAATGTTTTGGCATTACATAGAACAAAAGTGTAGTAAATATAAATATTTTATATATATATGTATATTATAATTATTTAATTATATAATTATAACTATTTCCCAACGTACGTAAAATATTCTATTTATCAAAGAATTATTTATTTCTATATATTAAGTTTTCTTTAAAAATTCAATGGCCAATGAATAAATTAAAACAAACAATGGTCGATACGGAATTGAAAATCTTAATACTTGAAAAACGACGAATTATTTGAAATAATATATTTTTTTAAGTAGTTACGAAGTAAAACAATGTAATTACAAAAGAAAAATAATTTTGTGTTAATACTAGAAATTTGTAACCTTGTGTGATTATCAAAAACAATCAAAGTTGCCTGTGCAAAAAAATAAAAAAATAAAATAAAATATCCACTGACGTCAACTTGAAAAAGCTAATATATTTGAATTAATACTTTTAAAGATAAATTCTTCCTACTTCAATTGACCATAATTCTTTCTGAAAATACAAAAACAATGCTATTGGATTCAAGCTTTAACCGCCAATTACCTCAAACCAATACGTTCAATAAGTTTGTATGATAATCAAAAATACTAAAGTTGGCAGCGTAAAACAAAACACTGACATCAGTTTAAAAAACATATAGTTGAATTAGTAACTTTTAAAGATAAATTCTTCCTACTTCCATTGATCATAATTTCTTTGCTGAAAATTTCAAAACAATGCAATTTGGATTCAAGCTTTAACCGCCAATTACGCCCAAACCATCAAGATCTCCCTGTCCTTCCAAAGTGGATCAGATGCACCATGCGTTTTTCTGGGCAATTTCTTGGGAATGCAGGTTTTGGGTATTGTGAAATTTACAAAAGATAAATATTTTTATTACAAAAATGACATAAAACCTTGTGGTTGATTATCAAAAATAATCAATAAATATTACTTACTTCAGCCAGTGTAAAGAAAAAAATGTGGTCAGTTTCAATTAAAAAAGAAAATAATGATGTAGAATTAATTTTTTAAAAGATCAATTTTCCTGTTTCAATTAATCATAATTTCCTTTTTCTGCAAAAAAAAAAAAATAATGGAATTGGATTCAAATTTTAGTTTTAGCCGCCAATTGCCCCCAAATCAATAAGTTTGTAAGTTTGTGGCTAGATAATCAAAAAAAATACAGTGTAAAAAGCATTGACACCAGCTTTCAGCTTGAAAACAAACTCAATATATTTGAATTTATTTTTTTAAAGATAAATTTCTTCTCTTAGATTGACCATAATTACTTTTTGCTGAAAATTCAACTGAATTAAGTTCTAACCATAATTACAACAACAAACCATCAAGTTCTCCTGCCCTTCCAACGAGTCAGATGCATAATGCGTTTTTCTGGGAAATTCTTCATTAAATTTTGTGGGCACACATTACCTTGTTCTTCATCGATTCCAGGCAGAATCACAACAAAAGATTCCTGATCCATCACCAGATCTTTCCGTCCTCAAACAAATGGCTTCCCCTCGTAATCAGGAAGGGGTTACAATGGAGGAGTAGCTAAAAAGCGTTCCATGGAACCGCAGGAATCACAGAGAACTAAGATAATAGCCCTTAATAGATAAGGTACATAATGGTGACCTATTTCTGTGAAGGTGGTAATATTTAATGGTGAATAAATAATTTTACTATGTTTATTATAATATTTTTTCAAGAACGTTATAATTGTGTTCTTAAATAAATAATATGTTTAATAATATGTTTTACAAATATTTATCGTGCTGTTTTATCCAGTGCCTTTATTATTTGAATGCTGTTTGCTGGAACAAATCCATTGTATGATCTTTCCGCTCCTCTCAACTAAATGATTGTGTACTTTTTCAATTTCAATTTATAACTGAAATATAATTTACATATTTTCTAATACTCAATTTACAATTGGAATAGGTAAAAATGTTCCAATAGGGACCCTTAAAACCACAGAGAAAAATTAAGAACTAAGATAATAGCCCTTAATAGATATAGTACATATCGTGTGACCTCTTTCTGTGACCATAATTTTTTCATAAATTACTCATAATTTTTCATATATTCCAATTTCCAATTAGAATATTTAAAATGTTTCCATTAGAACTACAGAAGAAATTTTAAAAAGTAAGATATAAACACTTATTAGATAAGGTACACATGTGACCTCTTGTGGTAATATTTAACAAAGAAATATTTTTATTGAAGAAATATTTTATGCTAATTATTATAATATTATTTTAAGGGAATTAAACTATGCTTCGTAAATAACTATATTTATAAACCATATTATTAAATAAAGATTTTATCAAGCGCCTTCATTTAATTGTTGTTTGTTGGAACAAATTCCAGTGTATGATCTTTTCGTCCCTAAAACATGGTTGACAGTACTTTTTATCATAATTCCAATTTACATTTGGAAAATTTATAATATTCCTAGAGGAACATTAGAACCTCAAAGGAAGATTTAAAATTAAGACAATAGCCCTCAATAGATAAGGTACAATATGTGACATCTGTTTTTTGTTTCTTATCCCACTTGGCAGACATTTCTAGGCCAAGCCCACGAGCCAATACGTACTCATGATTGAAGGGGAAGGAAGCAGCTTCTGTTGTGATGGAACACCCGTGGTAGAAGTCTGACTTTGGCTCCGTGACGCTCTTACAGTCATATGAGACCGGGACCTACGGCTTAAAGTGGATTCGAACCACTACAAACATCCATGGCACCTCCGGGACTCGAACCCAAACCTGTGGTACAGAGCGCCGGAGCGCTAGACACTCGGCCATTCAGGCCCATATGTGACATCTTTCTGTGGTATTTAACAGGAAGCAAATTTTCACTGAAGATATATTTTATATTTATTAGAATATTATTTAAAGAAATAAAATTTACAACCATTTTTCTTAAATAAGTAAATTTATAAAATACATCACCAAAGAAATACTTCCTTCAATACATAAATATTCCACCAATACATACACAATTGCCTTCTCCGATACATAAATATTCCTCCATATACTCGTCAAAATATACTCTTCCTATACACACTAAATATTTAATTAAGTCAAAAGTAGGAGATTATTATATGTATCTAAAAAGTCACCTCATGGAATCAATAAAAACTGGAATAAATACCAATAAAGAAACCATTGATAAAACTGAATAAATATCAATGAGGAAACTATTGAAAAACTGGAATCAATAAGTAATAAAATTTTTAAAAACTAACATGATAATTTAAAATATTAAAATTTCTTTAAATTATTGCAGTGTACAGATAACTCTTAAATAATAATTGCATAAAATAAATTGAATTTATTTAGTTATAATATACAAAAATTATAACCTACAAAATTTGTTAGATAAATTAATCAAGAATTTCTTGTAATTGCTTTTTTACCAAAAATACTTCCTGAATATCAATGATAATTTATGTGAATAATGCCAGTGAAACTATTGAATGCTATAAAGGAGATAGTTTCCTCACCAACGACGTTTAGCATAACAACAACAACAAAAAGAATTTAATTCCAAAAAATATCAAAAAATCAAAGAAAAATCAATATTTTGGCCAAATAATAAAAAACCAAAAATATTTCCTTGCCAAATATTTAATTAGAGCAAAAGTAGGCGATTATTACATAGATCTAAAAATAACACTCCATAATCACCCAATAATAATCCCCGTGGAATCAATATCAATAAGGAAACTATTGGTAAATTTGGAATCAATAAGTAATAAAATTTAAAAAACTGACGTGACAATTTGAGATATTAAAAACATTTCTAAATTATTGCAGACTACAGATAACTCTTACGTAGTAATCGCATATAATAAATTCTGATTTGTTTAGTTAACATATTTGAATATGATAACTAAATATAACTGTTAGCATGATAAAATTCTATTATACTGTCAAATACTCTCGTTAAGTTCTTTATTTAAAATATTTACTTTTACTTTTATGATATACTCCTTTTTTCAACAGTGTGGTTATAAGCAAGAAATAGCAAGAAAAATGGCAAAAAATAAATATGTTATATGTTGCTCTAAGGAAATGTAATATAAAATATTTAAATAAGAAACAAATCCTTATCAATAATTGTAGATGTATTTTTGCAGAAAAAAGCGGCTATTTTTATCTGCTTTTTATTTCAACAAGCTTTACATAGATAGATAAATGTATTCCATATAATAATTATAGATTATAAATTGGGATAAGTAATTATCAGGAGAACAAACAGAATCACACATGAAAATTGAAAACTGAAATAGAGCTTTTTTAATAATAGTTCACACAATAAGTAAGCAACATATTCTGTATTTAATAATTTTATAAGAAAGATTAATTATATTTACACAATCGATATTAATATATGATATTTAGTAATTTGAAAATACGTTCAATTTTATAGTTTATTTTGTAATGGCTCTCAAAAAGTATATAATAAAGAGACTTTTATATTGTAGGCAAAGGAAGCGTTTAATCATTTAAAAATATATAAAAATACTTAAGGAAGATGATTACAAAGATTTAAAGATGATATTCACAATATTTGTTTATATTATTTTTAACTTATTTAATTAAATATGCAACGGTTATATTGATTTGAATGATTACAAAACAATATTATTTTGTGTTTTATTAAAATTTTCTTTTTATCATTCAGATACTATTCAGGTGCAGATATTAATTTAGATTTGTAAAATTCATAAAAAAAAAAAAAAAAATACACTACAAAATTACTAAATAAATAATTAAGAATGTTAAATATTTATGAAAATGGAAAACATAATTTTTTTTGTTATGAAAGAAATATTCTCTGTGGCTATAATAAAAGACTTTAATATGATCATTTTGAAAAAAAAAAAAAACACTTTGACATACACATTCAGAATTATGAGAGGTAAAAGAAGCCATTACCTCTTTCAATGTCTTACTCCTCTTTTTACTGACTTTCAAATATTTTTAAACACACCGCATTTAGTTTTAGAAACAAAAAATTATTTTTAAATATCAAGTTGATAATCTGGTTTTAGTTTAAGTATGCATACTTAGAAACTAAATAACCTGAATTTATTATAACTCAACAATTATTACGATGAAATAGTTTTTAACATTTTTAATGATACTATACTTTTGAATGGTTGCAATTGGAAATTAGAATCTTGCGATTTGATATTCAGTGCTTTGAAAAATATTCTTTTTTTACCAAATATTTAGTTATTAAATAAACCCCAAATGGCAGTTTCATTTTTCGCTAGTTTTTATTCTCTTATTTCATTATTCGCTAGTTATTAAAGCTGATTAACCTACAGAAAACATTCTGAATTTTACATTAATTACAGCAAATTGGTTATTAATTTATTACTATAATGATTACTAATTATTAATTAATTATATTGATTATTATTTATTAATTTACTGTAAATTGATGATTAATGTATAATATTTATTATAAAATTTTAATTAATTATATTGATTATAAATTATTGATTTACAGCAAATTGAATGTTTTCTATGATTTCATCAGTTCATCTGTTTTCATTTAAATATTTATAATGTAATTTTTTCAATCATATACTTTTAAATCCTTTGATTATTATAAGTTTAGATTTAGCATTAGTAATTTGTGATATCTTTACTAAAATTACTAGTATTTTACTCATATATTAATTAAGAAGGCAATGTCCATTTAATATTTTTATTCACTTAAGTATTCATATCAATAACCGCAATTTAATGAATATCGTAATGTAATTTGCATTTATAGTTTTTTAAGGCACGGTTAATTCATGCACAAAATCGAAAAAGCAAGTAATTTTGAACTAATTTTTCATTGAAAAAACAGTTAAACAAAAACCAAAAGAACCTAATCGATTAAATCAGGTTGATACTAGAACAAGCTATAATTAACATAGAACACGATTGTTTAAAAAATCAATACCGCAAGTGTATTTTCATTAAAATCTCCAATCAATATCTTGCTTAAGCAAATTTACTTCAAGAATCAAGAAATTATGTCTGTTAGTTTTGTTTAAAAGTTTTTAAAACTTCCATTTTACATTTGGTGTCCTACATGACCTTTGAGAACCACCTGAAGATTACGGAAGCATTCCATTTTGGCAGAGGTTCAAAACCTGAAGAATCGAGGTGGTTAGCCAAAAACAAACCAAATTTTTCTTGCTTGCACGGTTAGGTGGTAGTGATCGCAAAATAATGGTAAAGAAGACCTTGACTTTCAAAAGTAATAAAAATTGTTATTTTCTTGGCAAAGGTTGTGGACCTTGCAAGCAACAAGTAAAGAGGTTATTTCATTCATAGAAATTGGACAAAGAAATATGGGCTCTTACAAAAGTTAGATTTTTATTTGGCTGCTGCATATAAATATTTTTGTTTTATTTATATATTGGAAATTGTTTAATGATTACCGTTATAAAAATAATAAAGCATTAAATGTCTTTTTTATATTTATTAAATACATAATTGAATAATGAAATAAATTAATGCTAATAATTTGCAAGGAGGTAGTATATTATGAAAATATACAAATTTAATAAATTATTAATCTGAAAAAGATTATTTATATTCATCAATAATATATATATGCAATTATATATTATTTAAGGAATATAAAATAACCTTTTTTATATATATATATATATATAAAGGTTACTTTATATTCTATATATATATATATATATATATATATATAATTAGAATGCATTTTACATTTTATATGTTTCAATGAAAAGAGAGTTGAAAATGTTTTTATTTAATTCCTGTTTTTAAATAAATAAATGAATTGTTTGCAAATCAAATAAAATATCTTTTATTAAAAGACATTTTTATGAATGGACTATTGTTGTATTGTCATCAGGGAAAACTCATCAGATATGACGCAGAGGTTACAACTACTTACATATAATTCTACTATTTAAATGCTACTTTTTCATAAAAATAAAATTTAAATCTAAAAGTGTAGTTATATATATATATATATGTTGTTTCTCTAAACCAGCATTGAATTTTGATGTGTAACTGACAGTTCTATAGAGATAATTCAAAATTTACTTACATCCCATGTTTAACGATAATACATATCGCTTGCAATGTATGAATTCATTTATTTTTAAAAATCATAAGTAATTAAAATATTAATTTGAGTATTCTAATGCGTTCTACAATGGATATTTGTATCGATATAAAGAAAGAATATTAAAATCAAAAACAGTGCAGTAAACAATTTAAAGTATCTATAATAAAAGGCAATAAATCAATATATTAAAAGCAAGCATATTAATACGAATATTATGAATTTTATTTAATTTAAAATTACTATTTTATTTAAAAATGTTTTTTTTAAAAATTATAAAAAAATATCTATAACTACGAATATACCTCATAATAATATATATTACTTACGAATATAAATTTAACCCTGGTATAATATTAAGCTAAACTTTTTGTAGAATTTAGATATTTTTCTATAGGAAGAAAAAACTATTTTAGAACCATCAAAAGATATGAAAACTAATGCATAAATAATAAGTAACCCCTTTTAAGAATTAATAATTAAATCGTACTGAAGGAAATGTTTTTCCTTAGAAAGAAAAATTACTTAAAAACTAATAAAAGGTATGAAAACCAAAATACATAAATAACAATAATCTCTTTTAAGAATTAATAATTAAATCACACTGAATGTAAAGACAACTAAAATATCTATTTCTTTTAAAATTTTAACTTGAATATTTTTAAACAATATTAAGATCTTTTTTAAACTATTTTTTGTCCATCAATTATAAGAATTGTAATTTATTATTATGGAAATTATTAAAAATATCAAGGAAAACATTTACAAGGAAAACTTACCAATTAATGCAGGCATTATAAAAACCTATCATCATAAAATCCATCTTGAATTAAAATAAAACATTTTTAAAAATGAATAAAATTATTTCTACTAGGCCATGATCTTTAAGAATAGAAAAATATTCAGAACTTTGCACATGATTTATGTAAAAATATTATAATATTTAAATTATATTTGCTTGTATTATAAGCAGTTATTATCTTATGCCTTGCAACATTTTTTTATTTAATTTTTCTAATATATTTACAAATTTTCATGCTTCGATTCGTTGTTTAAGATGCAGATAAATTTAATGAGATCTGTTTCTTTTACTAAAAAAATTAATATAGCACATTTAAAAATAATTAAAGTAAATATTTTTGCAAAAGTAGTTAACATTTTTTTCTATAATACTGATGTACAAATACATTTAATCTTAATAAAAAGAATATTCATAATTATTGAGAAATTGTACCTTACATTTAAAGAAATCGAAGCAAAAATGAAATAATTCGGGGAAAAAAAATCTAAAAAAAATTTTATTAAAAAATTTGTAAAATTATTTTTCCAACGAAACTATGTCCACTAGACCTTAAATTTTGGAATCTCAGTTGAAAGTACTTATATGGGGGTGACAAAAACATTCATCAACAAAAATATAATAAAAATTTCTATACATTCTATCTAAATTTTTAATTATAAACATGCTAAAATAAATAATTTAATTAAGATTTATTAATCTTTAAATTACTAAATAAATCAAGAAAGACTTATGCATTTATATCATGCATGACAATAGTACACAGATCTATTGAATATTCTTTATATAACGCATATTTATATGAATGCATTTGAAAAGGTTCTTCACACCATAAAAATATGAATGAAATCTTTACTCACCTCAGCTGGCAAACTGTCAAATCTCATACATCATGAAACTCACAACTCGATGAGTGACCCGGGGATAGTGATACACTTGGTCTTTTCATGCATTATCATTATTCAACAGGTGCATATGTGATATATATGTGTGTATATATATATACATGTAGACAATATCTTCTCACTCACTAATACCAAGCTAGTGTGGATCGGAATGAAACAGGCAGGATCTGGATGGAAAAAATTCAACCAAAAACAAATGACACACTACCCTAAACACCCCAACAGCCCCCCATGTGTTATATAAACAGGCGAGGTGGGGAACAATCTCTCCTTGAATACTGGAAAATCGATCTACGGATACAGCAGCACAGATTCTGAAGTAGGTGGTTGTTACAGAGATCTAGATATATATCCGAGGAAATAGAATAGAAACTACGATGAATTCCAAACTATGGCCCATTGGCACTGGTCCGCCATCTTGCTTTTGCTGGACTAAAAACACATCCTTTAAATTGAAGACAGGCAAGGATATTATTTCAACCACACAGTCGCCGGATTTACATTGCAAACAGTTTGGTGGAGGACCTCAGCGTCTTGGAGAGGATTTAAACTAACCAGTCCTGGTGGTACCCTGACCCTAAAGTTCGTCCCTAGGTCCACGATCGGCAATCGGGGGCATATCATAACAACAACTTGACTGATTCTCGTTCAGCGGTTCATCCGAAATCGGCTCCAGGACAGATTTTTACCAATCTTTTCTTCTGATTCTATGTCCTGGGGAGGTGAATCCTTGGTGTCCTTGATACCAGCCTGTGTTTAAGGTCGTCCTGAGCCTGCGATCATCCACAGGGTGTTTTGAGCTGAGTGAACATGGCAATGAAAAGTGTCCTCGGAATGATGCCTGGCTGCAGATGAGGGGTTGCGAGGAAGCAACGGCAGAGGCAGGGCCTGATCGATCGGCAAGCGTCATATGAAAGAGCGCGGATACGCATGCGCACGGGTTCCGGATGGAGTCTGGACGCCCTTCGTTCTCTCAGCCCCTGCTCGTGTCCCCTTTCAGGGCGCAAATTGTAAGACACTCCTCTTCCCCATTGCTCGGTCACTTGCCCCTCTTGTATAGTAAATAAAACGAGCACAGATTCGTCTTTGAAAATCGCCCTGATTAATTGTTGCAGTGCAATCAATGCGCGTTTGGTCAATACGTTACCAATACTGTGTGGTTCACAAACATCGTTGCATTTCTATTGGTATTAGTTTTTTTTTTATTTGTGCTACGCGAAAATAATGAATGACAGGAAATTTTTTAAATATGTTCTTAATTTATTAACAATATTAAAAAAAAAAAAATTTAAAACTAAATATCTTGAAGGCAAAGAAAGCTTTTCACGGTAATGCAACAAAATGTATTTGTGATTTTCGAAATTGGTTTTTATTATGAAGCAATAAGAGAGAGAGAAAAAAATATAGCATGGATTCTCTTTAGATTACATAAATAAGATTATATAAAGAAGTTTTAAATAATATAGTATTTTTAAAATTTAAATATTTAAAACTAGGTATCTAAAGGCAAGAAAGTGTTTTCACGGAAATGCAACAAATGTATTTCATGATTTTGAAATTAATGTTTACTATGTAGTAGGAGTGATAAAAAATTGTAGCAGGATTATAGTTAGGTTACATTATTATTTGAAACTTATTTATATAGTATTTTCAACATTTAAATACTTAAAAGGCAAAGAAATTTTATCACAGAAATGCAACAAATGTAATCGTGATTTTGAAATTATTGTTTACATGAAGTAGTAGGTGAGAGAGAAAAAAATTGTAGCATGATTATCTTTGATTACTTTATTATTTAAAACTGATTTGTATAATATTTTTTAGCATTTAAATACTTAACACTAAATATCTTAAAGGCAAGAAAATTTTTTCACAGAAATGTAAACAAATGTATAAGTGATTTTGAAATTGATGTTTAATATGAAACAGTAAGAGAGAGAAAAATATATAGCATCATTAGATTATATTATTATTTTAAACTTATTTGTATAATAATAATCTGAACGAGATTTGAGAAATTCATATTAGATTTTTACTTTTAGCTGTTTCAAAAAAAAAAAAAAAAAAAAAAAATCTTGCAAAATTATAATAAAAATCAAATAATTGCAATTATAAATTTGTAAACTATTTCTTTATATGAAAATAAAAAGAGAAAAGAAAAATGAAAAATGTATCATCATTATTTTATACAAATCTAATAATATTCTTTGGCAGTGTGTTATTCAAAAAAATTATTATTTTTTAAAAAATTGAATTGAATAGACATTGTTTAGCCATATATACTAATTTAATGCATTTTTAATTGTCATTTTCTAAAATTTTTGAAAAAAAAAAAAAAAAAAAAAAAAACAGAAATAATAACGATAATAAAAATTATTTTACAGAAAATTGCCAAGAAATAAATTATTTTGTGGGAAATATAATATTTTGATAACAATTATATTCTAATAAGTAATAATAATTATATAATTATTATATAATAATATATTATAATAAGCATTAATTATATTTTTAATAAGTATTAAATTATTTTGCGGGAATATAATTTGGTTTATTATTTGTGGGAGTTTTTTAAATGAATTTTTTGCAAAGTAATAATAATAAATGAAGAAAAACAAGTAATAATTTAAAATTCTTTTAAACTAAAAAAAACAAAATTTTTAGTTCCTTTAAAAAAAAATCATGACATAACGAACTTTTGCTCACATATGTTTTTTATATTATTAATGATGTGTAATGATCTTTCGAATATAATTAATGAGAAGCATAAAAAAATTTAATGCTATTATTTTAAAATTATATCACAATTTTCCACACATTGAACTAAAAATAATATATTTAAGAAAAATTGTCTAAAATATATAAATTTGCGCTTAGCGTTGTAGATATGTATAGCGTCATAACATTCAAAAATTTATATTTTTTATCAATTTTTATTTCGTTCATTTTTTTGTTCAATTTTATTTCGTCCAATTTTATTTTAACAATTTTGTTAAAAGCATTGTAATATGTTCAAATCATTGCAAATGTTAAAAGCATTATAAATGTTATTTGTTTATATTAAATTTTTAATATATTTATGCTAAATGTAATTTAAATATAAACATAATAAATAATTAATAGTTAATTTATATATAACATAAACATAAATATAAATTTATATATAAACTTATTATTTATTTATAGTAAAGTGAAATGGTAAATATAAAGTGTAAGTTTTATAAACAAAAACTAATAAACTATGTATTAAAAATGTAATAAATAAAATTGCGTTATAGTTAAATTATTATATAGTTAGAAAAATTGTTATATAGCATATTTATAATAATATGAAATTAAATAAAAATTTATGTTATAAAAATGCTATATATAGTTAAAACAGTTAAATAGTTTACATATAATAAAATTAAATCAAATAAAAATAAGTAAATTTAAAAAAAATGATAATTAATTAACCTAGATTATTTGAATATGTTAAATAGCAACGAAATAAATGAAATTAGAGCATATTATATGGTTGAAAATTTCTTTTCCTTCAATTTCCTATCATAGCGTAGTTCAGTAACACGACAAAAGCAGTAGGCAAATATGTAACTTATGAATCAGATATTCATATTCAACAAGCAGAATGACATAAACTTATTTTAATCTAAGCCCTTCAGTTTAATTTACCGCAACTAAGGAACTTATTCGTTAAGTTCCTTAACGTTATATATATGTTAAGGGACTTAACGAATAAGTTCCTTAGTTGTGGTAGATTAAAATCCCTTGCTACCAGAGATAGAAATTTTCTTCTTTTCAGGGACCTGATTATTTAATAATAATTAAATAATAATTAGATCGTGTTGAATACGTTTAATATGAATTCCAAGATTATGAAATATATTAAATGAGTAATGAATGAATAGATTTTCTTTTTTAAATAATATTTTGCTGTTCCCTTAACGTTAGTGAAAAAGCATGGTCCCTTAAGTATTAAATAAATGATGACAATCGATTTAATAGATTATTATTTGTTAATATTATTCCAATTTATTTATTACTACTGGTTTTTTGTATTGTTGTTATTTATTTACTTTGAAAATAATGTTTTATAAAAATAGCAAATTTGACAAAAAGGATAAACGTATTTATGGCAAAATTATGTTGCTTAAATAAACATGATTTAAAAATATTTTTGTTTCTAATTTAATTTATTGTATATAATAATAAATTAAATATTACAAAATAAAATAGAAACAAAAGATTTGAGTAAAACGTTTTTTCTTCTTTTTTTTTGTTATTTTAATGTTTATGTGGAAAGTTATTTTATATGGAGTATTATTTTTATAGAAGACATGGAAGGAATAAATATTTTTCTGAAAATATAATTTAAAAAATATAATGTATTTTAAAAATGTAATATAATTTAAAATATAATTATATGCCATAAAAATAAATTAAAGTCATAAATATATGAAAATATAATTTAAAGTCATAAATATAGTTTTAAAAACTTTATTAAACAAAAATAATTACATATATAAACAATTTTTTTATTAACGAAGCAAATAAAAAATAAAATAGCAATAGTTTCAAGCAAATAAAAATTCAATTTAAAATACTGTATTAAAACAAAAATAATTATGTTATACTCATTCGGAATTTTTACAAAATTTAGAGAAATTTTATTATGACAAACAGAAAGCATAAAGAAATTAAAAGGAGACATAAAAATTTAATAAATTACCGTTTGTTTTCAAAATGTTAGTTGAATATTAAGGAGAACAAAAGAATTCTTACGTAGGTTATTCCAAAAAAATATTATTAATATCAAAATTTTCATTGTTTATTTCATTAAAAACTTTTTTTTTCTTTCGTTTTTCGTTACTTATGAGATAAAAAATAATAAATTAATCTGCAAATTTGGGCTTCCTATTGTTACAAATCTTATCCACTATTAATACAAATCATTATTAGGAGCCTTTGTTCAATTCCCTCTATTAGCTCACACTTTCCCTATTTATATCTTGTTCAAATTTTCAGTCTTTCGTAAAATACATTTTATTCATCCATTCAAGTTAAAATACATTTTTTAACTTGTAGTGAAGGACGCTTGATGTTAATGCAGTTTTTTCAAATATTAATTCAGTAATTAAATTGAATTAATTAATTTTAGCTTTTTTAGATTTAAGTTGCATATTTCTACCAATAAATGGCGCGAGATGAACTTAAAAAATGAATGAAAATTATTTATAAAGGACTTTCTGCAATAGAGTGGAAAAAAAGTAGAATTGACTTAAAATTTTTTTTTTTATATTTATTTGTTTTTAATGTAATGAAATGTAATAAAATTATTAATGTAATAAAATTATTTTCAATGTAATAATATTCATTAATTTTAATTAATAATAAATAATTAATATTAAACAATAATATTAATTTAATTAATATTAAATAATTAATTATTATTTTTATTAAAATTAATTAAATAAAGGTAATTAAATAAAGGTAATAACTAATTAAATGACTGATAATTATTTAAATTACTTAACAGACTGAAGTAATTACTTGAAATAGTTGTATAAAAATATGAAAGACTCACATTATATGAAAATCTCACATTATTTGAAATACTTACTTAATTAATTAATCAAAAACTCATTCTCAGTATGTTGCAATCATTTTATATTAACGGCTTTAAAATTTTTTTTATATTACTTGTTTCTTTTAAATCATGGCCACATGCGCCATGCATTTTGTTGCTTCAAATGCATTATCATGACATTAAGTTTAATTTGAATTACTTTAGCGAAATGTCTTTATGTAAATTTCTAATTTATAAAATATTTTATTTAAACATGCAAAAAAAAAAAAAAAAAAAAAAAAAAAATAAAATAAATTTATGCAAAACAAAATAATAATAATTATTTCAAAAAATGCAAAAAACTTGACAGGGCAAAATATATAATTTTAATGTCATTATTGAACATTTTGTGAGAAGGTCAAAAAATGACTTTAATTACATGCCAACATTATTTAAATGAATATGCTACAAAAATCTAAAATATATCAAACCTGCTATATATCATATATATATATATATATATATATATATATATATATACAAACTACGTATACAAACCATTATATGTAGGCTACCATTTATCAAAACATGCCGTATCAGATATATCAATAAGTCGATACATATAAAATCGATCGATATCACGTATACAAATCGATACACGTATATACATATATAAATCGATACATATCACGTATACAAATTTATTAATCGAATGATAAGTTTAATAATTTAAAAATATATTAATTTAATTTAAAATAATCTAAATAAAATTTTTAAATTAAAAAAATTAAACTTAAACTTATTCCTGAAGGCAAAATGTTTTCGTATATTTATTTGCATTGTAACGTCTCGGCCTATACAAGATCTATACCAGCTTCAAGAAGAGGAGTACTTTCAGGTTCATGGGAACATTTTAATTTTATATTTACAAGCATTATATATATATATATATATATTGGCTTTAAGTGGGAGTGTGGAATGTGGTATTAATGGTATTTAGTGGTATTAAGTAGAATTTTTATATACACTCCACTGCAATGTGCTGTCACCTGCCTTTGTGATGGGTTATTTCACGTTGATTTTCGAAAGCGGTCATTAATGTGACTGACTGTACATTTATTTATTACAATTTTTATTTTGCAAAAAATGAAAAATAAAAAATTAAATTTGATTTCCAAGTGCAGTCCACTCCAAAGACGGAGTTCTCAAGTCTATGACGAATCTAAAAACATGTGGTCTGTGGCAGACCTTAATTATTACACAGCGTGATACAAGGGGCTTGCTTTGAAAAACAGGCAGAAACTCTGACCTGTTCAGGCACTTTTAGAAAAAGAGAAAAACAACACTTCTAGTCGACTTATCGCAAAGAACTCCTCCTTTTTTATTGCCCCAGAACCTCACTTTAAGAAAATCCAAGAGGAGGGGGCGGGGTCAGCTTCCCTCACTTCTCTTTGGAGTAGAAACATTTCTCCAAAGGGCATGGGTCTATCACCCATCAAGATGCAACAACTCATGATGTAGTCCATATTCCATCTGTAATTGTTTCGACCTGTGAAGGTCGCACAGACAATCGCTATTTGGCTAAAAAGCCTCATTATCCGTGACA